>JTDE01000235.1:9935-65976 GCA_014338405.1 Paragonimus skrjabini miyazakii | reverse complement strand
TATATATATATATATATATATATATATATAGAAGCCGTAGAAGATCGAGCCATGAAGCCAAATACACAAGTGGCATCATTAATAGTAAGCTATTGATTGATGGCCTTCAAACCAATCGTTAACCAGTGGATCTAAGAAATCGGATTCAAAGAGTACCAGGCGGACTATCAGTTGATCAGTTTGTTGTTAGGTTATTGTAGGCTATTGTGGTTACTTTGTCGAAAATGTATTGAAAGAATGTCAGCTTCATTCGGAGGTTCATTTCGTGTTTCACCAGTGAAATCCATGTTTTGAAACCCAACTGATTCGATTTCAGACACGCATTTTGATGAGGAATATAGAAAGGCATGCCAGGTCACACGTGTATAGGTTGGTACATGAAAGAGAAAGAATCATTGTTCATACGTTCCTGCCTCTGTTCTGGTCAATAGAATTGTGTTGAATGGTTTATTGATACAAAGGTAATAGGTTGCAATCACATCATAAGCCAACAGATGAGCACACTGAAACAACATTTTTTCAGACGTGCATAGTTAATGACTCATGAGACTGGGCTAGAATAGTGGTTAGGAAACATGTAATGCCGGTCGCCTCTCATGTGTTTGTCGAATGAATAATATTTCAAGATGCTCAACCAATTAAGTCACGAGACCAGAGTTAGGTAATGCGTCCTGATTTAAACAGACGTCAAATGTGAAACAGTTATGTGTACAAAACAATCTGCCTCTTCCATTATTCAGTTTCACCTAGTGACCGCCTCAACAATCAGTTAGTGAGAGGAGGTGTCAACTGCTAGTCTGAGGTATGGAATATTTCGTAGGTAAAAATGAGGTCTCCTCCAAGGTATCTGTAATTTATCGTGAATTCACATAACTCAACCAGCGTTCCCAGAAAAGGGACTTTCTTGAGCCTCATATCTCTTCTACTGACTCACTCTTATTAATTGTTCAATCTGTCTTAACATAAATAGGACAGACCGATATGTTCGCTTTTGTATGTCAACGGATTATGGAGGTGAATATATTGGGACACATTTTAGGGTGGATTATTCCATAAATCTTTCCCGACGACTTGAGTGTCAACTATTATGGTTCCTTGGTCCCGTTTACATGTTGACACTAGCGGCTTTGTGTTCCCGTGGTAACAGTCATCAAAATTTAGATGACGAACAGATAGAAATTTACACTAGTGGACACTAAACAGCAAAATGTTTTCCACGTTCTGAACAGTTTGAATAATTTTGTTAGCTTCCTGCATCCACCTGGAACCCTAGAACCTGTGTGTTTTGTCATCAGCGTGCAAACACATCGGTGGACTGGCAATATTGCATGCTTCAAAAACGAGAAGGGTGAATAACAGCGATCATACGGCGGATCATTGCTCTATATGAAGATCAGTGTGCCGAAGATATTCATTTCCTATTTGGAACTGCGGATTTTTCCATGGATGATATTTAACACCGGTATAAAAAATGTTATCTACTCCGAGGATGTTACTGTCAGTGTCATCATTTTCGAGGTTGTCACTGTCAACGTGTAATTTTGGGCTAAGCTCATTATCAAAACCAGTCTTCTGTGTAAAGTCTAATATTATTTGCATGCTATCATTCGATTTCTGCATACTATCATTTCGCCAATAACTATTAACGTACAGTGCACAATCGTTGCAAATTGCCAGTTCTCCACAGAATGTGACCACTTCGCAGAATGACTTGAATTACCTCTCCCGTGATCTATAGAAAGCCAACCGTCATTTCACTAACATACGATCAAAAGAAGTGCACAACTACAATAAGTGATATATTTCGGATGGGCTTTCACCCTTGAATGGTTACGACGTAAACAATGACCTCTTCTCCGTTATTTGCATTTTGTATGCTTCCAAATGGTTAGAACACTCCTAAATCATACTGCTTCTAATAGCTATGTTTAAGGAGCGCGTCAAATGGGACCAATTTCCTGTTTTTGTTATCGTTTTCAAACTGTATTCACCAGACATCAGATTGGGTTCCATCTTTGCCACAGTGACACATAACCCGTAAAGTTAGCCTACTGCTATGCCACAGTCACCTTACAGTAAACTTTACGCTGTATCGTGAACCTTACTAATTATTACAATTTCTCGTTCTAAATGTGTCTTCTCCACCACCTGTACAGCATCAGCATTTGAAAGACCCTCATCCTTAGTCAAGAAAAACCATCAAAATCGATCATCCGTTAAAAACATTAGTATCTAAAGCAGATGTGAAAGTATTACAGACTTGTGTAAATTAAACTAAACTACCAAAAATGTGGGGCATTCTGCGGCTAGGTACATGCCATTATGAAAATATAGTCATGTTGCATGTACAGATTAGTACTTCCGGAAGGTAAATGGAACAGATGTAAAAAAACATATTGTGCGTTTTGCTGATGCTCTTTATTAAATAATTTCTGGATTAAGCCACAACGAGTTAAAACCAAAAGACATCAGTTTCGCAACGTTTCGACCCTCTCCGATAACATTTATCAAGCGATGTAACTCAGAAAATTTGCGATGTACAAGCGTCATATGAAGCATCCATTAACTGGCACAAGTTTTTGTGTAGACAGGCTACTAGTAGTATGTATGGGTCCATGGTTCACCTGAGTTCGCCACGTGACGAACCCATGTGCGCATAAGGATAGAGTGTTAATGTGTGCACGTGTTTGCGTTAGTATGCTTTTAATCCACACGCTTGTAGACTGTCTGAGATAGGGGTGGGTGACAAGAATGTCGCAAACCTCTCCTATGTTTATTCACTGTTGTTCACTCAGTAAATCGAGTCAAACAACTGACAATTCCAGTCCATCGGATTGATTCACCGTCTGTGATGTATTACCGACCAGCAAGGTTTCTGCCAGTAAGCGTTCCTTATAGTTAAGGAAATCACTTTTAAGCGCAGTCAAATGGTAGAATTCAACATAGTGTTGGTTGAGGATTCCGTGTGCTACAATGACTGAATCATGTTCTAATTTCCAGAGTTACTGAGGGTCGCAAAGAGGAACTACTTAATTTTATAAGATTGTTTGAAAAATCTTAAACGATAACAAATCCTTCGTAATTAGCACACGTAATGTCAGTTTCAATACAACGTGGTAACATATGTTTTAAACAGGTAGCCGTGAGTATGTGCAGTTGTGTCCGGTGTTTGTAGATTATGTGGATGACACACAAATAGTTCCTTTTACTTACTCAGCTGGTGATTTTCGAAGATTTCGAAGGACTATTCTGGTCGTGCGCTGCTGACGCTAGTCAACTGGTAGAGTCTAAAAGAGTGAATATTCGTGTATCAACACAGAAGTTTAAATATTAGGGTTGATTGATAATGTGATTATAAATGGCCACTTACCGATGACTATGATCTGCTCAAAAAGCTCACACTTGTCATTAGCATTAATACACTTCTAATTACAAATTTGCAAGTGCCACGTTGATTACACATTCAGCTCAGAACCAGTGATCATCTTCTAACTTCACACCAGATTGTCTCCGAGTTAACAACAGTGTGTACATCATCCAGATTTTTAAGACCAACTGAACTAAAGAGAGCAATCTACTGCTGTTGTGTGTAGAGACGGTGCCTATCAAAAACGACGACCAGCCATCTGTACTCGACGCTGAAGTATTTCCAGTTTGTTCCCACCACTGTTACTAAAAAGATATTTGAGTTAGTTTGCAGTTCCTTTCAATGTTCGCATAATTTCGATTTCAGATATATCAGAGAGTTTTCATACTAACTGTGTACGATAAACACGAGCCTATGTTTCATTTTTCTATATGCGTGTAAGTATTCCAGGACATAAGACACAATTTATATTGTTACTTCTTTTGTGCGATAAAAACAAGAAAATTAGTCTATCGCAGAAATGGATTAA
Source organism: Paragonimus skrjabini miyazakii (assembly GCA_014338405.1). NCBI lineage: Eukaryota > Metazoa > Platyhelminthes > Trematoda > Plagiorchiida > Troglotrematidae > Paragonimus > Paragonimus skrjabini miyazakii. The sequence continues at coordinate 62,080 of JTDE01000235.1, read as the reverse complement.
GGATTATCGCTAAGTGTGACGCAGAATATAGATGATTTTAGTGGTAAACGAAGAATCACAGTGTCATACATTGTGCGCGATAAAGCCAGGTTACAATCGATGTAATAAAATCAATGCACCAGATTCTAAAACTTCTAACCTTGTTAATGATTTATTCCTAAATCTCGTTGGCAACAGATTGAACGAGTCTAGCCGGTTCTAGTGACCCTATAGAGATAAACAACAAAGTAACTTAGCCGATGTGGTCGGTCAGGTTGGCAACTTAGACATCGTTCAATGTCAGCAGATCAAGGAGGACGGAGCACTAGCTAAATTAACCTGGGCTCCTACCATCGAGTCCTGAGATAAACAACGACTTCGGTTTGTTTTTCCATCAGCTTTCCTGGTTGAATTTGAGCTTTCTAAGTCACACGGATAACGTCGGCTGTCGGTTGCACATCGAAACATATGAACAGACATCAAGTGAGACTTAAAACCAATATGTGATCTTATCCAGAAAGATGTTCCATTATCAATGAACACATTCCAAGAAACATTTTCCCAACTGAAACGGAATGTCCAATATCCTTTCCTGGTTTCGGGATTGTCATTTAATATTTGTATTATTGAGGTAATGTTTGCAAGTTCACGCTTGACTTGCACCGAGTATGATTTTGCATACTAAGGTAACATGGTTAGAAAGATAAAGTTTTTATTTGTTGACCGAATCAACTCACAAATCTCCTGTTAAGTGATATAATCATCACATTTTGTCCACATGTTTTTCTGGTCCTTGTTTACCAAATTGCATGACCGTAATTGTAGTAGGCTACAGTAAGTTGTACTGTTGCTTCCAAATAAAAACACACTAGAATATAGGCTGATGGGATAACAAACGATCCGCCTTCCTTCGAGATGCACTACACCACTAGTTATGCCATAAAAGGGGACAACATATTAATTATGAGAGAATTTTGTCCAGGTTATGGCGTTAGCACTCTGACAGGGTGAATGCTTACATATTTGTTAAGCTTTAAAAGCGAAAAGTTTTCTACCAAAAACAGCTGGAGTCCAAGAAGATTAGAAACAGTGGTCATCATCCGCTGAAAAATGGCACAAGGACCAAGGTTATGCGCAAACAAATAATTTCACACTGTTTTTGCTCGAGGTGACCGTAGTAACTTTGATTACCCTAGCAAACAGTAGTGAGCGTAGTAATGGGCTGTATACGCTATACTTGGATCTTGATGAGTAAAACAGCATTCAGTAGATGCACCAGTACATGGGGTTCTTTTTGCTAGTTAGTTCTATATGAGACTGACAGCAGGGCGTTGAAAACCACCGAAGTCAACACTAACTACATGGACTCAATGGTCTGTACTGTAGAATGCCTTTCGAACCTCCATGAAGGTGGAGTCTATAATGCAACGGAATCATCTACCTTCGTCAGGAAATTGTCGGTTGATCGAAGGTTGGATGTTATCTAACAAAATGAACAAAATGTGCTATGCTCAGGGGCCTAAGTGGTTACCTCTTTTGTAGATATTGTTTGAATTAACTGTGAAATCATCTTTTCGTGGCTGCTTGCACAATCTTGAATTAAGCATCTTTCTAATAGTTTGCAGGTTGTTGCCCACTCATTATTAAGAATTCCTGTCGCGAAATGCTTTGATTCTGTGGAAAATCAACGTTTCACGAATTAACGAACAGGCTTTCAGCGTAGTGGGCTGCCTAATAGTCATCACGCTCTCAGGTTCATCTATCGGACCTGAGCTGCTTATCCAGTTCAAGTTCTGTAAGACTAAGATATGACAAAGTTTCTCGGAAGAAATGACATCCAGCTAACGGTACATTTGATCATTGTTGAGAAATATGCTAATTGACGATAGGATTACCCGTTAATCAGTGATAGTGTACTTCACCGCCAACTTATTCGAAGTTGCGCTTGCATATGCTAACGAGATACACGTAATAATGTTTGATACCGTAGTCCGGGCGTTCAATAAGGTCACGTCTAACACATGATTCACACTATGCTGTGGACCAACTTGCCGTTACTTACCTGAGGAAAGCGGTCTCACAATGTTTCAATTTGTAAGCTTTACCTACATCAATCTTTCCACTACCAACTCTCAAACACAACGACTGGATCATGATTACTGTTGAGCAAACGATAAACCAAACCGAAACCACGGAATAACAATGTACTAAGAATGGTCATGGCAGGATAACATACATTTTTGGTAAATTTTGAAGTAGATTTATTGTCTTAAAAGAGGCTCAACTGGAAAAAGTTGGCTCTCAGTTTCAGATTAACGCATATTTCCAAATCAGCCAACTGAATAGGCATATGTGCGTGTTCATACGAATGGCTAACTGTAGCGCGTTCTTACATTCAAAATAGCCAGTTTACACATACATGAATATGTCATATAAACGGATTCAAATGATAAACCAACAAGTAAACCCGAGCCCGGAAAATCGTAAACACTTTTATAGTTCATACAAAAAGCATTCTTGAGTACTACAGGAAATTTGTCTTAAATAATAAACTTTAAACTTATTCATTGTTCACAGCAGATTTTGAATTTCTAGAAACTGAATAAATGCAAACGTGTTAGCGGCGAATTAGGACGGATAATAAAGAAATATTTTAACAACTTCAGATATTACCGCTTACTACTACAAATTTGTGAGTAGTTGTAGATAAAAACGAAATTCATACCGATTACTTTCGTCATGTATGGGAGTCAACAATGTTTGACTAGTAATCGTTCAATGCAGTAAGGAAGCGAATCCTGCGAACGGCTGTGGTGAATGGCAGATATGCACAATGTTACACCGAGTGCTCACCCTTGCAATCTTTCCTAGTGCCAGCTCTTTTGCCGAAATTTAGTTGTCCAATTAATGATGCGGCAGTTTTCGTTCGGCGGTGTAAATCTGCTGCAAATCAGCTAATATGATAACAAGTGAAACGCTAACTGCGTACATACATATGTTACCATTTTGTTGCAGTTGTAAATCCCTCACTTAATTAACTGCACATGTTTCACCATTGAGAATCATTTGTTTTCTCCAAATTCTAGACCACAGGATATTTTCTTTCGAATCGATGCCGAGAAATATGATATAATGGGTCAACAGAAGCCGGAAACATCTGACGAGTACTGGTTTTTTCGGTGGTCAATTGACCGTTTCGCCATTATTTATGGCGTACTGTTTGGTCTTCTTTGTGTTTCTCTCAACCGGCACGGTTGGCTTGAAACGCGTCAGACATCAGGAGCGGAGCACGTGCTCGTGCATGGAATTTTACGACCAAATTTGCTGTTTCGTTGGCTGCGAAGCCCCCAAAGGGATTTACGGAGCAGGCAGAAACCGTCGGACCGAATTCAATCAGGTTTAATGCAGTCACGCTATTGTATTTTTTGCCGAAGATGTTTGGATGTAGTAAGAAATGGGCGATGGCTGGCTATGCTTTTCTTTGTCATTGGTTCAGTCGGTATTTGCGTGAGTACCATTTTCATATGCATTCTTTCTTTTGAGCGCCTTCTCAGCTGTCAGATATTTGTATTGCTGTTCATGTACTCAAGAAGTAATGGTCGTACGTGTTTTAACGTATAAGTTAGTAAGTTAAGCAGTCGCATTCACCATATTGGTCGCCGACGGAGAGAGAATGCGAATTTTCCAACTTTTCCCAAAAAATTGATACAATTGTTCAGAATGTTTAAGTATACCTTCCACCTTCATAAAAGTAATTTCTTAACATACACCTTGTACAATATGGCTGAATCGTGATGTTTGTATGGTATCGGAAGTTTCGTGAAAGTTAGTGAATCATGTGATGTCGAATATATTTAAAAAAACAATAGAACACGCTGTATATGTATACACGAAACAATCGACATAAATGCTTCATTAACATAACAGTTTGATATAGTCTTGAGTTACTGACGCTTGAATGGGAAATTTCACCCATATGCTCCGCAATATTGACTCTCAGAACTTCATTTGCACTGAGCTGAATTAAAACTAGCCTAACACATGAATGGAAAAAGAAGCTTTCTACTACATGTTACCACAAGCATGGTGGTGACAGCATAAGTTATCACACGAACGTTGTCCCACCATTCTTGTTCATTCTATTCAGCAGTTACATTGTATACCACACCAAAAAATAAACATCAAAACTTACTTGTCTGTAATTTTTCACTATGAACAATGATGTCTACGCAATAGCTTCTCGTTCATTTTTTTCTATAGTCATGGATTAACTATGTCTTCCGCTGTACCGAATTCAGCGCAAAAGAGCACATGGCAGTGTCTCCCTTTTTGGTAAGTTCGAGTCATAATGGGATTCAAGGTAACCTAATTCATTATGAGTATTCACTGTCAAGTTACACAACCACACAATATAAGGAAACTGAACGATCTTGCCAAACGCATAGATTGTGTTCTCCAGATAGCAGGTTTGAATTTGAAGGTCGCCCTAATGAAGTTAAATTAGTCCTTGGAATTTTCAAGAAATAACGTTCAACAAATTTGTTAGTTATATGCAGAATTTTTTTTCTGCGGGACAGCTCCAGGCAGAAAGTGTGCGACAAACGATGTGTAGTTCAGATATAGAAGAGTTATGGGCATACAATGTTGACAGGCTACAAGCCACCTACAGCAAAACTGCTGGAAAATGAAAGAAAGTTGCAAAAATATATCACACCTACATATCGTGTTTAGCTTTCACTGCAAAGCGTAGTCTAATGAACAACCTTCATCGTGTATACATTCCACGCATGGAAATTGGAACACAACTAAACTTATTGGGTCACCATACGTTCCAAATACATGTCGTCCGAAATATTCCATTTAAAAACGTTGTATAACAGCCAGCTTCGTTGGTGAGTAGTATAGGGCGTACATTCGGAAACTAAAGGGTAAGTCTAAATGTCGGGAAGACCAGGGATAGGAACGGACTATTGGAGCAGTGTGGTTGCCTTATAGGAGATGAATTACCAAGGCAAACAATAATGTACTGCTACCCAATGTGTATGGAAACACATCAACTATGCAGTTGGGTATGCGCGCTCCTTGTTGTGTGTTTAAGTACAATCTGTACGGGATATCTTGCAGAAACAGCTTCGCAAACCATGCCTCCTTTGCGGTCTTAGCAACAAGCGGTAGAATGGACACACACAGACAAAGCCTGATCCACGAATAGTGATGAGCAGTAAGACATCTAAGGATATCTATAGGAATTATTTACGTTTCCTGACGGTGTATTGATATCCTGCAGCATGCCGCATCACAAAACAGATGCTTTCGTATGAAACGGGTAGTATTCACAAATGAGTCCCCAGGTTGGAGTGAATCAATCGTGATTTATAAAGATTCGCAATGATCCTTTCATTTCTGGGACAACTGCATCGACAAACGTAAGCTAATTTAGAAAGCCCAAACGCATCAAACTGAATGCAAATTTTGACCACTTAGTTCTAAATGTTGACAGAGGAAACAACATTTTCAACTTCGATAATTTAGCTAATTCACTCTAATTTTACCAAAAGAAAGCTACTTACTTCAGTCGGAGCATAGCCACCAGGAAAGATTTGCATTGAATAACTGACGTTCCTGTTAGAACACATTATGAGAAATGAGCACTTGGCGCTATTATCTTAAAAATATCAACCGGGTAATCTGCAAATACAACTTATAGTCTAAATAATGAAACCACAAATAGCACGAAAGGTCTCCGCTGACCGAAGACCTTCTTACTAAGATTCCCGTTATGAAGTAGAGCATAAGGTTTTATGCTGGGTAGCCCTATTTTCAAAATATACTTCAGTCCAATTCATACGACCAGCCTCCTGACTTTCAGCTTTAGATTAGTTTCTTAATTTTTGCATCAAAATTCCTTCCAAACTGATTATTTTTTGCAAAGGAGCTGTTGACGACACAAGTTACATCTACAATAGCATTAACAATGTTGTCTATCTAAATAGTACAGTAACCAAGCGCTAAAATTGCATTTTAACGTGTGCGTACACTTGTGCAATACTCGCTATGATAAAACAAAATGTAGCATTTTCCAACATGACTAGTTGTCAATACATTCAAGCAAAGTGGACTGAATTTCCGGAAGTTAGATTACTTCAAAATTTCCGGGCTGAAATTTGCAAATCAAAACTTGTGTTCATGAGAGTAGCGTGTTAACCACAACCTCAGCAACCTCACGAGAGTCGTGGCCGATCACTGGTCACATCTAGACGCCCAACCTCTGTCTTATGTGAATAATGTCCAGATTGCCCGATGGTCTCGATTGGAGACACAGTGACTGTCATGTTAACTCCGATCGATAACCTTACGTCAACAACCCATATAGTAAACGCAAAATGTCACACGGCCAAATAATCGTGCCAACTAAACATCCATCTGACAGGCAAGTGTGAATATACCATTCGAAGTAATAATAACCAAGATGTTTGATAACAGTGAATAAACTGGATTAATTCGAAAATTGTTAAGACCACTGTCCTGACACTCTTTTGGCATACGCCGCTGTCTGTTTTGTGCGCATCACTGGTAGTCACTAGCTAATCCACCGTGCTTTGTTGTCCGTCGAATTTTCAATTAAATTCGTATTTCGACACTTACAGATTTTTGCCTATGTTGCATCTCGAAACTCGCTTGCTTATTTGTTCCCGACGTACAATCGTGTGCTATGCTGGATTGGTGCAATTTCTGCCGAGGTGAGTGAACAAAATATAACATGAAATTCTGGAAAGCGTTTGTAATTGAGGACAATCTTTCACAATGTTTCTGGAAGTCATCATCTGTATGCAGCTGCAATGTTGTTTGTTGATTTATTAAACATAACCCGCTGACGGACATTAAACCAGTGATAATCCTACACAATACTAAAAGTTACTTTATAACACTGACCACAATACATGTATCATTTAACGTTTGCCTCACGAGTACGACAGTCACGGTAACAAGTGTAATCCGAACAAGGATATGTGTTAATGATTAGCTATGACCAGCAATTACACTGTTAGTTCGGTGAATTCTTTCGAAGTGGTCAGCCAAAAGGTTGATTTGGTAGAAAATTGTGAACAAACGCAAGTGTTAGTTATTTTGAAGTAGGTTCAGAGGTTTATGGATTGTTACAAAAAGGAAAAACGTCTTTGCGTTAACGTTTCTGTCACGGGGCTTGCCATGGAAAGTTGTGTTGGACAGTGGATAGGTATGGAGGCAAGGAGAATGAAATTAAATAATTGGTCAATCCAATAGACCGGCTGGCTCGTATCATTTCAGTAACGAACACTGAAACCCTCCAAAATAGCAGTCAGTCAGACATAGGTAGTGAATGACTCGTCGAATGGTGCTAATGTGGTGGTTTGGACACTTGTGATGTCGATTGTCTCCCACGCGTATGACATTCGAGTAGTATTTTGAACTGACAACCGTTTCGGCCATGACCAGAGAGTTGGACAATGCGGTTCAATTTGAACAGACCTCAACCATGAATCATTTCTATTTGCAAAGTAACCTGCTCAATCCTTTAATCAATTTCACCGGGTGACCTCTTAAACGCTCATCCTTATTTTGAGAGGGTTTGCCTTGGATTGACTCGGGATATGCAACAGTTCTTAGGTAAGAATTTGATCTTCCTGGAGGTATTTTTAGTTCGTCGATATTTGACCTAATTCTGCTAGTCCTTCCGGATGGGCGGCTTTTGTTGAACCCCATAATTCTCCTACTAACTCCTCTAAAACAACTCGGTAAGTGTCAAATCTTCGTCAAAGTAAGAGCGACAGGCCTGTATGTTAGTTTCTGGGTGTGGGTAGATTACGGAGGCAAAAATAGTGGAAAACGCTTCGTGGTGAAGGATTCCAAAACTGTTTCCTAATAGGTTCAGGGTGATTTTCGTCTTTTAGTTAATGCTGTACGATTTTTAGACAATCTCAGAGTGTTTGCCACTACTGCCTTTAGGTCTCTTCCGCATGCTAACATGAGCAACTTTGTGTGGCCATGATAATTTTCAGTTGAATTTCGATGGCACGTGTGCATGGCCTTACACTTGTTGATAATGAAATGCAAGTTACCTTCCATGGAGAGTTCAATTTGTTTTCTAAGGTTCTCACGTCTTCTGCGTACTCTAGAACTCGCGCTAGCTTTATGTGATGAGCTTAAAGTAAAATGGGTCTGTTGATTAGACTGGTAGTTCAAGAGCAAGAAGAGCGGCTAGCAAGAGTCCTACCTAAACCATAGCAAAGTACGGCTGTTGTGAGGGAAATGCTCTCAAAAATATCTATTCACCTTGACTTTGAACCTACGTTTAGTCAAATAGTGATCCAGCTACGTCAGTAAACGACCCTCCAGGACATAAGTACTTCATTTCTGCAGCCTGAAGGAACCGCGTCGGAGGTTTTGAATGAGTCAAGGCCAACCAGGTCTACAGTCAATCCTACGTCAACGACCTTCGTTCAGATATCACAAGCAATCAGTTTATCGTGACGTGTGAGTATCAGTTGCGAAGTCATGTTAGCCCTTGGCCATGATTTGGGGGTTTTCAACGCTGACCCGGAAAGAGTCATCTAATAAGCTCTCCATTACTATAGAGACCACTGAAAGTAACGTTAATGACCGATAGTTTGTTCGGTCATTTCTGCATTTCTGTAGTTCTGTAGTCTGTAGTTCCAGACTAAGTAGCCAAACATTTGATTCTAGGCTTTCTTCAACTTCGGGTATACTTTCCTGAAGGAGGGTTGTTAACGGCATCGAATACTTGCTGTTCATGATCATCTAAGTTTAGTGTGACGAGGAAGCCAGGCCATTAAACCTTGCTAATTTTTGTCTTTATTCTTGCGAAGTTTGTCGTACACTGGTTCTTTAAACCCAAATTTTGCATAATGCTTTCTGTTAACGTGTAGACAGTCGAATCTACTCACCCCATGATGACCAACTGGAGTGGCGACACTTCGAATACTTTTGGGGAGAATGAAATCAAGACAATAGGTTGCTTGACCCACTCACCACTTTGTACGGTCTTGAACATGATGGAATATCCAGCTCCCATTGATACTCCAAAGTAATCTCAAACACAGGAAGACACTGAAACATTGGTCAAATGGTTTTTGGAATCTATATCTGAGTAATTGAAATCTCCTGTTACCAATGCCGCAGCACAATCTAAAGATGGTTTGTCACGCAGAGCGTTGTGCAAAGTCATATCGGCAACATTGTGCCAAAAATGTTATTTATAAAGTACGTCAGTAAAAGAGGTAAAGTTGTGAATGACATTAACCACTTACCAGACTGATCCCGAGAGACCCATCAACACTCTGTTGCGAATACTTGAGGTCTCTAGGAGCGATTCAAGATGAAGGGCTACATCACCCTCGTTATCGATTTTCCTGTCATTGCAAAACACTGTCATGTCATGGCTGAACAGTTCATCACTACACACGTCTAACTTATACCAGGTCTCAGTGATGCTTACTGTAAATGGGTTCCGTCCGAAACAGATTTCGCGTAGCTCATCTAGATTATATAAGAAGGAAACCGTGTTGGTGCGAACGCAATACAAGGAGGCCGTTCCACTGCGTACAGTGCAAACAGCAAATGAATCAGCTCGAAGGGATTCATCAGATGAGAAGAGCTGAGCCGGTGTGTTCTAGTTTATTTGGAGGTCACTACCCTTCATCGGTGAGTCGGTGTTTCTTCCCAACTCCCGAACTGAATTTGTCATCTGCATGATGGTATTCTGGTGCAATATTAGGAACAACAGTACCAGGTTTTTTGGTCGTCTCCACTCGCATGTGATATTTCTTAACTCGTCAGAAGAGTATTTGATCCCATTAGACAGATGTGAGCAAGCGGCGGGCCAAGCTGCATGTGACTGTTTCGTCATTTTTTCTGGTAGAATGGTTATTCTTAAGATTCGAGGCGCGCTTATGGAAGCTTCTTTAGCCCGACTCACGAAGGTGACTGTCAGATCAGTCAGATCAAAGTGTGATGTTAACAATCGCCTTGCATTGCTTGAGTGACGGCATTAGTGCTTTTGGGGGAGACACATAATGCGCAATAATGCTCTTTCGCGCACGTTATTCTTTTACTCAGACCTCAGGCAGCAACTGTAATAAAGTGTATTTGTTTCAGTCACCTCATAATAATCAAGCTCTCACCCTTGTTGTCGCTGGTTTGTTGCAGCCACACTAGGTTTTTAAAAACCGGCTGTAGTGTGAAGAGTAACCTGGAGCAAACGCGGCACGAGAAGTTATTTAGGGTCAGAGTTTTTTCATAGTCTCTTAACTCTGTCTAGAGAAATATCAGAAGAACTCATCTGTTCAGAAAATCTTAGAAGTTCCTTTCTGTCATACAACCTTCAATCTCCTAGCACTTCTGAACTACTTTCAGCCAGACTAAACACAAATATAAACCACACAAATATGGGCATGTTTTATGTTGTCATCGTGGGTGTGCTGGTTTCCGCATCTACGATGTTTGGCTTACAATATCCGTCAAGTTGAATGGACTGGATTTTCACAGGCTTTGTTTTGTTCGCTTTGCTTGGGTAGTTCAGCCGTGGTCACACGGGCGTCTTACGTGTTGAGTAGCTCAAATGCAAACTTCTGCATGACCAATCATGGTTTTCAGAGGAGCAACATTGATGTAAGGGAGATTACCACATAATAGCACAGCAGATAAAGGGTTGTGGCTCTTGTTATCAACACATATCTGGTTAACCAACTATTGCAGCAACAGTTTGTCCGTCGCTTCAACTGTTCTTGGAACATTTTTCTGATTAGAAGTTGTGTTCGTCGACTCTACAAGGCTAGGTGAAATATGCAACGCGTCTTTGATGAGGCGACAGCTTTTATGCATACCAAACAACAGGCTCAGTAGCATACTGCGACTTTCTTCTGAGAGAAAGGCAACTATACAGTTTGGGCACGTATATGTAAGATTTTCACTAGGGTTGTGTTTTAAGATCTTGTAGACCACAGGTGGAACGAACTCACAAGCTGAATGGGCTTGAAGCTTGCATATAAAGCATCCATAAGGCATGGCCGAGTAAGCGATCGCTGTAATTAAATAATCACTTCACTGCAGGTAAATCACAAACAATTAACAGTGATGCACTCAAGATTACTAACAATGTCAACAATCATGATTGTCCTTAAGTAATGAAATAAACAATGAAAAAACATCTCTGGAGATAACAAAAGATGAGAGGTATTTCACCTTACAGTTTTAACGCCCGAGTTTTGAAATCGGATTTCAGATGGTTTATTTTTGACAGGTTGGTGGTATTGACCTTGAATAGGCAAGATATCTACAAGTGTCCAGCAAACTTAACAAGTTGATTATATTTATGATGATAACTCAGTTACACTACACGCCTACTCTCAGTAGCGGAGTACGAATTGTAAGCGTCATAGCCAAGAATTTCGTTCGAATTCTCATCGTCGTCGTTTGCAATGAAGCGACCGAATAACTGGTTGGAAACCGTGCCGTAGACGTTCTTGCGACCGCACGTGAGAGAATGTCCAGCGGTTAGATTAATGAGCCCCGAAATATCGAAAATGCGGGGAATACGTTTAGCGTAAGTGTGACTACAGGCGCTTAACCAGCGGCTGATCCGGTTCTTGGATTGTTTGCATAATAGCTGCCGCCATGGGTTCGCTCCTGTAAGTCGGGTGGCCGTGCGATGATCAACCAATGTGATGCCGATTGGCTGATGGATCGATAGAACGCAACTGTACCGAACTGGGTTCGTGTAGAGTTTTACGGTTGATCGTGGGCTTCCCCGTACAGTACTTGTTACTGGAGTTTCTTATCCGATCAGAAGATTCTTTGTGTCCGATCACATATATGACGACGTCTTTGGAAGAAACTTGAAACGTACTTCAGTCTGGTACTCAATTTACGTGTTATGATTGACGATTCGCAATGGTTCAGACGTGATTATGCAGGCTCAACAACGTGAAGGTACTCTGGAGCTGTGGTCCAGTAACTGTGCAGTATATCCGTAAAATATAGATACTACATGAAAGCGTTTCGAAAGTGTCGTCGAACAAAGCCGTGTGGGGCAAACTAACAGGAGATAGCTCAAAGAAAAATATTATGAAGCAAGTGAGCCAAAATGTACTTCCGTTCATCAAGTTTTCAAGTTGCTATCATCCTGTGAAATCTCTCATTCGACCTACTCCAGAAGAGAGAGCATTAACTAGTTAAACGCCATTCCCGTAAATAAAAACCTGAAGCAGAGTGAATTTTTGCGATCAAATTGTAAAAATGACCGCGACGTTAGGCTGTACAAATAATTTGTGTCGATATGTGGCTTGAGCTGCATATAGTAGTGACTCAATCGCAAGAAATCCTCTCGAAATTTCCTAACTGATTAACGAACGCGCTTAAAATCAACATGTTGTTTGCTATATTGTGTCAAAATTGGAGGTAGAAGATGTCCTTCCGAGTGGCCTGAAGACATGTAATGTTTAGAGGAAAGATAAACACGGCATCCGAAACCACGTGCCCTTTGTGGCCGAAATGCTGAGAGTGTTTTCAGCAATTTGCTTAGTGCGCTTTAATGACAAAAACCCCATAAATCCACACATTCACAAGCTCTCTTACTCACATATGTTAGCCGTAGAAACTTCCGCAATTTTACTGATGATACTTGTAGGATAACTGATGATAAACCAGTGCGTTAATCACCTATTTGACTAGTCCTCAATATGCCATCGTCTTCCTTTGAGTTGACCTATTCCAAGCATTTCCTTTGTCTACTTGACGTGTTTGCGTTTGCAGCTGTTTGTTGCCCACCATCACATTTGGCTGGCTGCTGACCTCTTCGGAATATTAATGCCGATTCCTGACTATCCCGTATTGAGTATCATGATTACCACATGGATCTTTCTGTGTATCTGTCATGAAATGAATCAACTCACGAACGAATTGTATCCGTTCATCTTGCCGCAGACTCCAGCAGAAATACCCTGGAAGATATTCGTGATTGGAGTGCTATACCTGTTTCTCAATGCAGACTATTATTAGGATAGCAGCTGTTGTTTTTTACTATGCCTACACTTTAGACAACATTTTCATTGTTGCCATACATTATTATGTGCACTTGAGGCTTCTCGATTTTTGTCCACTCGTGATAAATTTGATTTGCCATTTGCTTTTTTCGCATGCAACAAAGATTATCATGAAAAAATTGTCAGATTATTTCTTGTTAAACCGCTCCTGTCGATTTTGGGTAACTCACCAAGTAACGCGTATTCGACACTTCTAATAACGCTTTTTCAGACGGTCTGGTTAACGGAACTGTGTTCCAAGTCCAAAAACCGTCAGAAGAATTTCACAAACAGCCACCAACCAACGGGAAATGACCTCATCAAACGAAACGGGCGCAGGTGAAGAAAAGGGTGTGTCAAACAATACCAAGAGGGAAGTTTTAACAGATTAGCAACGATAGTTATAAAAACGTAGAAAGCAAGAATTGTATGTGCAGTTATACCACAAAATTCGTCATGATCGTTTTACTCTATACAACGAAGAAAAATAAAGACAATTTAAGGATAGGCTCTCTACAAACATACCAAACATGTCTCGCTGAGTTCATCGCTCCACATCATAACCAGCAAAAGACGACAAACGTACCAGACAAACTTCAACAGATCCAAAACTTCGGTTAGATTCATCTGAGCCTGTAACTGACGTGGCCGACATTCTACCGAGGTTGCAGTCAGGTTTATGAGACAACCGATTTTGAAAACATTTTCAGAGTTATCGTGGTGAAATGAGTAGACTGATATTCCATATTTATTTATTGCTGTATAAAGATTTGCAGGTGACAGAATCAGGAGAACGGTTATTATTTTAACGTGGCCAAATACTATCAAGTGTGTACATTTCATCACACAGATTATTACATATAGATCGTTGGATTAAAACATGACTGGTCTCCTACAGTGCGACAAACACTGATGTTCCAGGTATACGTGACTCCGTTGTCTGAAGTTTAGTGAATTAAATTTAGTAAGATAATATAAGAAACAACTTCTGAGAACAACTTTCGAGAAGAAAAATAAATAATTCATGAAAGTAAGATGCGCTGTCCTAACCTCATTAGAAATTCTTTGTATTTTCAAACATATTAATACCATAAATTCGGGGTTATTAATGTTTACGGTAAAGACTGCTATCTAAAAACGTTCGAATTTACTTCCCTGTCATGAGGAAATATGACCGTTATCTTCAAGTCATATGACTAGAGTTGCCATTCAGATTGATTCTACGTACTTTTGCAATCCGTTATTTGTTTTTGTCCGCGTGTTTATGGTTTCTGTTCACTATGTTGTGGTCAAACCTACAGTGATTGCAATAGCCTAGGTCGTATAAATAAGATTACGTAGTTAAAGTTACACGTGAGTTTTCTGTTCAGTATTCATCTCCCGCTTTTAAGTTTATTGCGTACACTCATCACATTTTGATAGCTTTGTTCTCAATTACCACACTTTGCACCAGCTGCTTACCTCTTCGCAATAAATATATGTTTAGGGAGCTCGGTAGTCACGTATGTGTAATTTGTCCAAACAAAACATTCACTGACAGCTAATGCGGATTTTAGTAACAGTTCATCCGATCTCGGCTTTATAACTTCAACAGATATGTATGTTTCCCGATAACAAACATCGGGTAGTGAAGCCACGAGAACGACAAAGTGGCGAATTAAACTTCTTCTTTATTTCATCAGCGGACCATTTACAACATAATATGAAAGGAGTAACTGGTTCGAGTCGAAAAATCGGGCACTTGAGGATGTAGACAGCGTGTTTGCTAACAGTTACGCAATCATTTTTCCAACCGTTGTTCAGCAATTTATATAGACAGTTTCTAGATTTTTGGTTTAGCACAATGCATGCGTGCATCCTTGCCGGGACCATTGCAAACTCGAACGATAGTATTTCAAAATCAATTGCGAGATTCATTTTCAGAAACTGTTGGACTATGCACCATGTTTTCGCATGTAAACATTAATTGTAAAATGTGCCGAACACTTGGAATGCAAATAAGGTATAAGTTAATGCATTTATGCATTACAAGGTGTTTACATTTAATCCAAACCACTTCTTTTTACCATAACCAATTTGTTTTCTGACCAATCGTGAGATAAATTGTAAACGGAAATGTAGCTAATGGCAAAAAAGATTTGATCGAATTTAAAAAATCAATCACTTTCAATAGTGAATATTGCGTGCATCAGCAAATAAACTGCTTCTCAAAGAAAAATATGGATTGTCAATTTGTTCTAGGACTTCGGATGAAACCTGCATATCGGAAAACAAATGTGCGAATCAGAAAATCTGCATAATATCGCGATAGTTCTATTGGGTTAAGGATGACAAAAGTGACCAACAGTTGCGTTTCATAAGTCTGTTCAGATTAACGCAATTAGATATGACTATCGAAAATTAGAATAGTAACTAGAAAACCAACAATGGAAAAGGATAGTAATAGACTGCATAATTCACCAAAAATATCTGGACAACCTGGTTAACGCATTCAAACGGCTAATCATCAGCGTTTTTAATGAGCGATTTCGCAGTCCACACTGGTGAGTCACAAGGTGCGAAGTTTAACTTTGACTGTGATTGGAAACCAGCAATATGACCTTCGGGCAAACGACTGCATGGTTTTATGGCCTATTTTGAGTCAAATATGTCATATTGCGTAAATGAATGGCACTCGATTTAGCGGTGAGTGGTATTCATTAGCAGACGGCCAACCAAAACCGTCGAAATTAACGCATAGTTCTAGTGACGAAACACATAGGCTCCGTTTTCTTGTCAACCCAGAAACGGGGGTCCAACATCTGTTGCATATAAGCATTGACATTGCGCCGCTTATCGTCGGAGCCTAATATTTTATCACCCACGTCGAAAAGAGGTCAGATTGCGATTGAGGTTACGCTTGAAAATCAGTATTACTGCACCAGACAGTTGGGTCCCACGTTATTTGTCGCTCTGAAGCGCTTCTGATTGAACTTAGTTAATTGCTACCAGGAATACTGGCAACTGTATTTCACTCATGAAATTATCACCCTCGGAGCACACTTTCAAGTCTCGTGAACTGATCTTGTAAACGTCAAAATGTTTCTATTCTATACCAGGACGAATATATTGCCATAATGTTGTGGACGGAATATATTCCACACATAAAATGTTGGACACACTCTTAGACGGAAATGAATTCAGCAAGCTGTTGCATATCAGGTAAGGGCATTTTGACTGGTAGCCAATAGGTAATAGTAGCAAAAATACTTTAGCAAAATTAAAACAATTGACTCTACTACCCTTAGACCAAGTCAAGATCGTACACATATTCTTGGTATTTACAGTTCACTTTCTCATGCGACACAGAAACGATTGTTCAGGCTTAAAGAATCAACTCATCAAAACATATATCTCAGCGGCTTGCAACACACTCTGCTTATAATAACAACATGGGTAATATTGGTATTCTTTGGGCATTTCTATTTGTGTTCACAAATGTTCCCCTACTAGAAATTGTGAATATGATTCCTGAATGTATTGGTAACCGAAACACCCACTGCATATTTGGATAGGATTACACTGTGATCCATTTTGATCTATTAGTAGCAGGTATTTTCACAGGTAAACTGGTAACTCGAAAGATTAAACCATCCCATTGAACAAATGTTTTTTAATCAGCGATTTGCATATGATGTGTTTGTTCCGTTGCATTCATTTCACCAGTTAACTGGTGTTGTACAATCATTGAGAGAAGTACATTGTTTCACCACATCCCCTTCTAACAAATAGTCGTATACCACGCTTTACTTCTTAGAGATAATCCTTATCAGACAACCGGATCAAACTTCACAAGATTCAGTTTATCAAAAGTCAACACAGATTAGGCAATATACCCATTTCAGTAGCTTCATATTGAGCAAACATAAACGTGCGACTGTCCAACGTCTTACCGGCATGGCAACAACATCCGTTTCGGAAATAAAACCCAGATTAACCTGAGGGTAATCCTTAGTACATCACTAGACGATAGTAGTTTCGACCGTTGTGTGGAACAGAGCTCATCACTGGATCATGCAATGTGGTTATCACGGGGGGAAGAACCAGCTCCACCCATATACCTTTTGAAAATGACATCTTGGCTGTGTGGCTGACAGGTCAATTACATCACATTCGTAGAAGTAACATTTCAGCTGCTACATTACGTAGTTAGTTCACTAATTCCTCCTGTTTAACTGAGCTGAAAAGGAAAATTTTCGTCACCAATAAATTTAAGATGACGTTCTCATTATCCTGGTGGTCATCATCGATATAAGTACGTCAAAAGCTGAAAGTTTGTCCAAAAGTCTCAAAAAATACCACGTCACCCAGCTCGGGATCGGTTTGAAGAAAACCAAGAACTATGTAGTAACTGCATGTCTTAACCGTACGGATCATCACACTTACCCTAAACAGGCGTTTCTTGTAATTCAAAAATTTTCATTCAACTCTCTCTAGCTAATCAAACGAAGAATGCTGGCCATCGCGGAGATGATTGTCAATTGATTACTGACCCAATCATTTGTTCGTATAAGCCGTGCAGTTATGATGACCATAAGACATATCACTGGTATCCATTGACAGTCGAAGCTGACATTCCAATTTATAAAACTGTACGAGCTCTGTGAGGAATTAGTTGTAAAGGAATGCTATTATGTACCGAAATAAACCTATTAGTATTGGATGGGTCGATAAACTATGGATTGAATGGTTATGCGAACAATTAGCTTAATAAGTATCGTGAGGTGAACGCATTTATAATGTACAGCAGTCAGCTTTTGTGTTTACTGATAGATTACCTGACACATAGAGATCGAGAAGTTGGATTGAGTAACCAAACCGGTATTGTCTATTCATTTTATAGTTTTTCTTTTATTTTGTTACTGATGAAATCAGTATGAAGAATAATTGTTTCTTATACAGCATGCAGTAAGACAGAAATATGTTCCGCTCTTTTATGACGGTCATGACATGTTCGCTGTTGCAAGCAGATATAATATTTTTTCCGATCTGTAATCGAATTAGCAAAACTGCGATGGTGCACCATATGCCGAATGACAACTATGAGTTCATATTACCCTGAGAACGGGATACATGATACTTGAATGCCAAAGTGATCAGAGCGGATTTCATATATCATTACTAAAATCCATCAGAACGTTGTACAGAACACATACTGATCACTAGTTCACGTACTCCTGGCGGCTGAAATTAATCGGAAGGGGTGCAGGCAATAACATATGAGCTCTGCATAGCTCCTAATGCTAAGATACGCTAGGAACATAAAGTATATTTGAATCAACCTGTCCACCGCACAAACGTTTCCTACTCACAAAATCGTAGATTCCTTGAGTAAACTGAAGGTTAGTCACGTGAAACTTGGTTTCAGCACTGTCATCTGTTAGGAGTACGACGCTCAATTTCCGTAGGGGAAAGCAATGTCAATTTCACCAGGGCATGAGGACAACATCGAACAAATGAATTAAGCTTAGCTGTGACAAAAACTCGTCTACTCAGATTTAATCACAAGTTAACAGCAAACACTGTCAGATATAAATCAACGTTCACAGTCTAACATGCTTTCACTTTGTGATCATTAAAAGTGGAACCACTTTAAACCATAACAGATTGTGATGTCAAAGATCTCCGGCTGAATTCGTTTGATATTTTTATGTCATATATAGCAATGGAACGAAACAAAATGCATCTATCCACTGATATCTGTTTTACAATATTTTGTGATTTCTGGAGATAACTATTTATCTCGAAAACAGTACTAGCCATTGACAGTCAGTAGAAGGTATTTCACATCAAGTGAAACCAACCTTGTGGAATATGATGAGTACCTAGGGCATGACCCAAACTTTAAGAACTGCATACGATCAGTTATTGGTTAAACCCGTCGAAGTCGACACTTATTACAGTACAAAACACCAACCACAAACTGTCAATGAAAATAAAGACATACAGGCAAAATACGTTTTTTAGGCCGGTACAATTATATATGGAGTTAATAGAGTTGAGTCCCGATATTGATCGGACTTAATCCAGAGAAACTAGATCAATGGTCAAACAGTTGAGAGTGACGCAATTGTTTTTTTGTGTAAGCCTGGTTCATTAGTTTGGCCACACAGGGTGGCCGTCGATCCCATGGATTCATGATCATTGGTAGTTGTAACGCCCAAATAAACCGCTTTCGATGACATTACCGTGTCTAGCAACTTGATTCCCATGGCTTCGGCAGTAGACAGTGCTCTCATTTGTACGACCTCTAAAGGGTTACCAGACCCCGATATACCACTCGCAAATCTTAATCAGTGTACACCTGCTGCCGACTTTTAACCAGATGAGTAAGGATAGTACTGTTGACCGATCGTGTTCCCCGTGACCCAACAACCATGTTTGACTTTCACGAATTCCTTATGAAAACGGTATTAAGGTTCGACCAGTATAACCTGCTCCACAGGGAGGTGTGAAAGAGTAGATACGTGTAGATGAGGTCCGAAGTGTCAGTGTATCTTCGTTATAAAACCGGAAAACTGGATATGTGATTAACTGGATACCGATTTCAGCTGTGGCATAGGTCTTGCTGATTGCCTGGTTTAGTCTATTTGTTAACGATTCTATGACACTATCGTTTGGTCAAACGCAAGGATGAACCCCACATTCGTTGAATGACCATAAGTTGGATGAATTTTCCAAACATGTTTGTGTAGGTGTACTTATTGCCACTGTCACAGTGGGCGTGTATGAAACACAACCCATCAGTTTAAACGGTGAGGAGACTGTTATCCGTTACACCAAGAAGGCTGCAGAAAATGTTCCTAAGAATCAAGAAGTTTGACGTAGAATTAGTCCATCAGCTGTGAGCTAGAGTGCACAAAGCTGATTCGCTGTCAAAAAGCTGTATAAAGTGTCCTCCATCTAGGAGCCTCAGTTTGATACAACTGTTTGTTTATATTTTAGCTAAAACCATCGTGATTGCAGACCCCAAGGAAGCAACGGTATACTACTCTGTATTAAAAAGAATGACAAAAAATGTGAGAAACGGATGACGTGTCGACAAGAAAAAATTCCTCCGATGGTTCAACCTTCCCTTTTAGCAATCGTGATCAATTCATCGGAAAAGATGGTTCAATAATCTAAGTAGAACGAGTCGCTATTCCGAGAACGTGAATCGTGTTTACCTAACACATACGGGAGTAAACATGTGTATCTGGAGGACGAAACATTTATTTCACTAACCTCAAATACCACGCTCTGTAGATGGACAGTCGTAAGGACTATCGGAATATGTATTCGAAGATATAAAGGCGTTTAGCAACAAACACTGCTTGGTCAAAACAGACCATCTCAACCTTGACTGCAATTCAAAACGCATAAGTTTTGCTACTTCCAGTGCGATCGTTGCTAAATGTTAGCGCAATATGGCATACCTGTGACTTGCTCAGAAAAAGTGCGGACTTCAAACTGTTCGTCAGAATGGGAGATTCGCTTACAGAACAAGCAGTCCGTACAAAAATTAGTCAAATAGCAAGTCCGAATTATCAGTCAAAATGGCAAAGGCATCTGTGCAACTAGCGCAGTTGTCCGGGAGTAACAAGTATGTAATACTATCTAGGAAACGAAGGAGTACTAGTGAAGCTATGTCTCATAATTCAACCCAGAGAACGTTTCGGATACAAGTATGTGTGCATTTACTAAACGTAGACTAGCCTCTAACACCTTAATCACCGGACGAGACGCAAATGCATGGCGGCTTAAGACGAAGAACGACAAGCCAAAAGATATGCCACCAGAGAAGAGACTGCTTTGCATCGGGTGTACAGGTAGACGACGAGGTACGAGCAACTTATTGACCAGCCTGGATGACGCGACGATGTACCATCGGATTTTGTCTCCATAAACGCCTAAGGTAAATAAACAGAATAAGCCTGCCAAGCGTTAAAACCATCCAAGCTAAAAGCTGAGTCAGGCCACTCAATAGAAAGGCCGAGACCCCGGGATTGATTGTACTTCTTCATTTTACTGCTACTTCTTTTCCACAAAGTGACACATGGAAACTCAGTATAACTGATATTGCTCAGGAGTGTGGTCTTCTGCCTTCATTTCGAATAATCACAAGTAGTGTTTTAGTGTAGCAATCATCAGCATTTCATGTCCATTAAGAGACTGAGTTTATCGAAAAATCTGAGCTCAGGATTACAAATTGTAAGTCAACTATGAAAAAAACATTCTCAGGTGCATCAATAACGGCGGGGCATTGTGATAAAACATTAGACGTAGGTTGGATCGAGATAAAATGGGATGCGACTTTTGTGATGTGCCTGGAAGAACACTATCATTAGTTCTTTTTATAAGCAGGAAATTTGTGACCACTTTTGTTATAACTTATGAGAAAGAGGCGAATGAAAGTTTGCAAAGCAATTTAGTTTGTCGCAGAACTCAGCTGACTGTTGCTTCTGAAGGTTTGGGCTTCAGAGAGGAACATGTGGAGTAATGTAACGTCTTACAATGGCGCCAAATTCACGACGATAAAAGCACACTCCACCTGGCGTGCGAGTTTTGATATGGACTTATTCAACGATGAACTGGATGAACAACTATGAGCAGCCGGTTTTGAGCGTGATTGTGACAAGTACATTGTCAGCTTATTATGCAGAAGCTGAATACTTCGTTTTTGATCACTGATCAAGGACACAAACAATGTTTCATCAGTGGGGGTGAACGTAAATTCTGTGATGCTATTGGTTAGCATGGTATCAGTGACCTTATCCGTCGGAGAGGCTATACTGTCAACATTCTTTTCGAAAACAAACGGAGGCGCTAAATGAACGTCGGTCAAAGTTATCTCAGTAAACATTCGTCTGTGAATTTATCAATTAACAAAGGTCGCATATCATGCCAGTGTTTAGAGGAGCGATGTTGACTGAATTATACGCTGTTAACTGATTCCTGTATCTGTCTGTTTTCGGACGCAGCTATTCCATTCTACTGTTCCCGTTTCAGGACAGCCTATGAACTCTGAAATATCGGGATTATCTAGCAATATTGTCCAGGAATTCGTGCACAGTTTTTGATTGAAGATCAGCGATTACATAATCCAATGCAGCAGCCTGATAATGTATATAAGAAATATAAATTAGTGTCTCACTGTCAGAACCTGAGAAGTTTGGTTGATAGCAGATGCAAGTATAGAACCTAAACGTTGCCGTCATCATTGAAAATTTGAGTAGTGTTTAGTGATGGATGGATTACAGATAATATCTAATGAATGTTTAAAAGACATAAGGCTCATCGGTCCCAAATTAATTTTTGCTGCGCAGTTGTTGGGCAGAGAATGGATAGAAATTCGGGTCGCGACGTTGACTTTTAGCAGAACTCGCCCAACCCACTAAGAAATAACGATACACCAAACCCAGTCAATTAAGCGATTACACCACTACTCCGGCTTTTCACTGCGGAGATCACAATGAGATCATGGCAAACTTGGCTGGTGTGGACCGTCGGATGGTCCTGTAGCCGTTGTTTCGCCCTCTCACGCGGCCCATCACTTGTCAAACCGTTTAGTGTTAGTGACGCTCACTGTCCAAACCTGCACATGCGCGCCGACACATCTATCGGCCCGAAAACTCGCTTTCACATCCGAACGCATGCTCGCGGTCACTGTCTGCACATAGCCAATTAAAACACTCCAACGGGATGTGATTCAAGGCGGTCAATACACAGGCATGCATGATGCCGTGAGACCCGCATCGGAATAGAGAGGCAACACAACTGAACAGGACATGACAGGGTCCAGACGTGCGCCACTGCATTAAGATTTCACACCAATCCCAACAATAAATATCCATAACATTTGATTTGACCTTTCCTTTGACTATCACTGAGATATCCGTATTTGTTAGTGAGTACTCAAGCTATCACAGTTCAGTTCCACTGCAGATCCAAAACAGGTTTTCCGCCTTTCCTAGATGGTTTTCTTCAAGAAACACAAAATGGCCAGATAGTAAATTCTAGGTGCTGCCGGAGCTCGCGATTACCCAAGGCAAACCCCATCGCATGTCATACACACACATTTCTGGTCAATCTCTACGGATGCCGTGGTCGGAGACTACAATTGTTGCTCCCGCACACGCATGTGAAACATCTCTCTCATGGAAGACGAAACTAATGAGGTATGCCTCACTGGGTTGATGAGTTCGCAAATGGTGCATTCACCATTTGAATAATGACTGATATTTCTATGGGAAAATTTTGAACTACACAATGCAAAACATTCCAATGTGTTTTCTATAACTATATAGATGAGACAAGTAGACTACAGTTTACTCTTTCTAAGTGGAATAACGATTTTTTTTTTGGGTGTCTGCTCGGTCGCCTCATTTTAGTTGGTTCACTGCGTAATATGATAACTCCCCCCAATTTTTGTCTCCGTTAAGAAAGTATACTGACATTCCACTGGTTCTTCACGTTGTGACCAATTCCATACAAAAATGGTGATATGCCACTGTATTAGGTTTACGGTAAATTACGCCCTTAAAATCACGTGTCAAACAAGTCTGTTCAGATAGGTTATCAGCAAACGGTCAGATGCACTCAATATAATCGGCTTATCAAGAATTAACGCTTCTGAATAAAGAATAAAGATATGTGTTTATTTCACTTTAGTGAACATGAATCGTTGCCAGATTGATAGTTCAACTTTGTCCTCAGCAGTCAACGGAACAACCAGATACGTCCTTAAAAATGTATTCATAAATCTGCAATCCATTGACTCATAAACAACAAGCCATTTTGTTTTTTTCTAAATTACTGCTGCCGTACAATTGAACACACCAGCCGAACAACTATAGGTTCGAAAGAATTTTGATATTTGAAATATCGATCCTCATCCACACACCCGAAAAGCCAAAATTCTTGCGTAAGTCTTTTGTACGGTGCCATTTCCATCGTTCTGGTCACTTCACTTGTTATCCCAGACATGACTGGGATGATTTTGTCTTGTTTCTTGACACCAGTATAAAATGTAGACTTTGAGATTGCAAGCACACCCCATGAGGTACGGCCGAAATGTCAATCTGTAAAACATCTTATGTACTCTCGTTGGTTTTTCTATGGTTTAAAAGAATGTTATTCCAGCATGATTGTGAAAACCAATTAAACAATCCTGTAAGATGTGTGCCTTACCACCTGTTCGTTTGTTCTTTCTGACTACCTATGCGAAATTGAGTAAAACACGAGAACGTGTGACTACCAGCTGTAAAGTATTTCAAGATAGTCAGCCGTCATTTGATTCAGCTGGCCTGGCAGTCACATGATTCGGTAGTGATACTGGATACGGGTGTAGATTACGGAAGAATAAATGATAAGATAAGGAACAGCATGCGGTCAAAGATTTGTGCGGCAATTGGTTGAAGATCATTGAGCAATATGATATACAAGCAGTTGATGTACGTTTTTCGATCTGAGCTAACTCGCTCAGTTATTTTTACTTCAGTTCATGTATGACGTTGAACAGGACGAACGCAATAATCATCATGCATGTAGCCTGCATGACGATTTCGGCATATTTCGAACCATATGTTTGACCCAACTGACGAACTGACATAATCCTTCCGAGAATAGGGTTGAATTCAAAACTCAACCACGAGATCTATCGTGACATGTTTATCATTTATAACAACCAGACAAACGCAAAGACACTATTTCGCGTGGTCCACAGACATTCGGTCGATAAGCATTTGAAAGTGAATTATTAAGTTTTGAAAGAAGGCGGACCCAACATTTCTCACCTCCCATCACCTAGTATTTGATTGAAAAAACAATGCTTTCAAACGCCGCAATAACTAATTCCCTAAGTGGTTAAATTCACACGCAACAACATCAACTTTTGTTAGGGTGCATAGAAAGTTCACCTTCTACTGTGGATATCGCGGCTTTGATGTTAACCAAATGAATAATAGCTCACCGTTTAATATCCTTCATTTTATTTTTCTGAAAACAGAAAACGGAAAATATATATTCACGGTTCATTTAATAAACCACAAAAATCCATCAAAAGTTCAATCTTTTCCCCAATGACACTAGGTCTTTTATTACTACTGATAGACTGTCGTAAACATATTATAAGTAACACTATATGTGCTGTGCTTGTTCATAACACTAGTGCTCTATCGAGTATTGTTTAACTTAATTATGAATTCTATATACAAATAAAATATACACGTCCATGTTGATAAAATTTAGGGTTGAACATTTCATACACTAGTTTATTGTTTTAGTAGGTTGTTTCACGTTTGTTTGTAGATATGGTTGTATATTTGTGTGCGCTGGGAAGAAGCATTACTGTCTCCAGGTCGTGGTAAAATCGATTACGTTGAATAAATATGCGACGTTTTGCTGTGTTGTTTTTGCTTATATCTCCATATCATCATACGTGACCTGTTGTCAAACTCAGGCAGCCCTGAAGCTTCAGTTCAGACGTGCCATCTAAGAATCATTGGAATACGGAAGAGCTGTCTTTGGACGAGAACTTCCTACTTCTGCTGGAGGTTTGTCTTTGTTAATTGTATTGTTATCATAAGGTGACCTCAACTAGTTTCACAGCTTAAAATCAATTTAAGCTAGTTCATGTCAGAACAAGTGTTGTGTACTGTGTTACTTCCAGCCTATGTCGACACCAATGGCTACCGATGTGTCGGTCACGCTCTTGTAACAGTACGCACCAGAGATAACATACAATGTCATCCGATGTCCAGTTATATCCGACCAATAAACGTTGTTGCTATGATATCCAATAGCTGATTTGTAATGTCTACCAGACACTGACTACTAAATGCATCGGACGTTGAACCAGCAAAGTATTGTACGACGTATTCCTACTTGCATAACAAAGTTATGTATGTGGTAAAACTATGGACAAACGTGCTCACATTGAGAAATGCGAAATTGCTAGCCGTTTTATCAGCCCTTCTTCTCATTTGCTACCACACCATTAGGATTTCATATACAAGTAATTTCTGTTACATCAACATTATCGGAAACTCAACAGAACCCGATTCATGTAAATCTCTGTTAACTGATGGTTTTCTTGATATGTACCATCAGTGGCATCCAACAGACTGCATGCATCGTCAGTACACCGCCAAGTGAGTAGTTAATAGTCAATAATTTTAAAAATTAACGATACTCTACATTCTAGTGAAATTGAATACTGTTCGATGAATGAGCCCAAGCGGATTTATTTTGTCGGCGACCGTCGTTTATGGAAGCTATTTCAGACTTTAACAAAACAACAGACAATCCAGGTTCAACAGGCTGCAAATGTCAACGAAGCGGTATTTGGAAACACGAAGATAGTGGAAATTGGAAACACAAAGTTGGTGAGTAAGCTATAAAATATTAGAATAACTGGAAATAAATGTACCTCACAGTTTTCTAGAGAAAACTGTTATATAGACTAAACATCACCCAGAAGTTATCGCTTCTGTCACATTCCCATGGACGTACCCGTTGGCCAATTATGTAACGAAGTGCTGGACTGAAGTTTCGCTTTTTCTGGAGCCCGTCAGTAGTGCTTATCGTGAATCAGAAAACCCTTCAACCAGTCAATGATTTCTGTTAATTCAACTTGGAGGGAAGTCTTAATCGAGGAGTCATCCATTGAAGTTAACGGACAGTAACTGTATCTCCTCTCGAGGCGATCGGGCAATCTGTTCATTACTCACAAGCGAAAGTAATTGACTGTTCACATATGATAATTCGGTCGCGCCTAACGTGAGGTTAGTGGCGCAGTGGTAAACACGGTTGTTTGATAAACAGCGTGGCCGGAGTTCTAACTTCAGCACTACTGACGAGCTCTAATGAGGGCGAAACTCGAGTACAGTGGTTCCTTTGTTCAAAAGTGGCCGATAACTAATTCAACACAATCCTTACGTTTGAACTCTTCTCAAGCTTGCATTAGGAAACCATGTCTGTCAGTGTGCTATTGGTTTCTTATTAACTAATGATGCAGTGGTGAACATGTTTTTTCGTAAAAGCTTAGTTGAAGTTTACGATAAATTCAAGACCACGCATTGCTGACTAGTTCTAGCGGATGCATAACGTATTATTTCGTAAAACGTTGACTGTCTGGTTCACTAAAATCTGAAGACCGTGATGGATCGTGAATATCGTCCGCCTCAATGTAACCAAATCTCTTATGCGCCATTTTTGGATACATTATAGCTATTAAACTGTGAACGCGTACATGGTTTGCTGAATGATTTCATGACACCATAAAACAGCAACTGCACTTCGTAGAATACGCCATTACATGCTAGACAATGCTCTGTTTTTTAACATGAAATTCAAATCATTTGTATTTGGCGTAGCCACACACATTTATAACGGTATATTCGCCGTTTAACATAACTAGATCTAACGGTTACTTCTCTGAGTTTTCCGTCTAAATCACGGCGCTTGAAGTTTCCGTTTCAGCTACTGAGCAGTACTCTTCATGCATTCGATATTCAGATAAGGAAACAGATGGACGTTTCAGAATGCCACAAAACACGTCGCTGTCAATCGCAGTTATTTTGTTTATTGTAATACATGCGTGCTAAGAAATATAAGATGACTACATAACCGTCTAAAACATAAACTGCAATGACGTTTTTTTGAGTCAATATGATAGAAGGCGATTAAAGACAATTTGAATTGACCTCTTCACAGAACACTTTAATGCTTGCTGTTTGTCAGATTTTAGAAATTGATTGTAGTTCACCATACACCTAACCACTCATGGAGGTAATTATTCAGCATAAAACTACAAGCATCAGTTGAATTTGGATTTAACAAAATAGCTCACAAGTGAAAGCCAAATTATAACAAGCTCTTTGAATGTAGCGTTTAATGGACTTTAATTAATACGGTGAGAACAACAGAACAGTATGTGCCGAACAACATGGAGGGAAGCCATTAGGTTGAGATCGTAATGTCTATGAAACGCAGGTTATGTAGTGCTTAAGTTAGTTGGTCATAATGCACTGATTAAATGTTATGGCAAAGTCGGGCAAAGTTGATGACAGAAGAATAGTTGCTGGCATCTGAGATGACCCATCCATCATATCTACACGATAGACAAACGTTTACTACCAATTTATTGTCATACACGTTATAAGTGTGAATTGCAAAACACTCAGCAACCATCTTACCTTGTTAAGGGGTTTTTATTGGCACATTTCTGGATAAACTATACACCGCGTTCGCCTGACATTGTGTTTAGTGCAATAATCGAAGTTTTCCCTCAACTTTTAGTTTAGTGTATCTCTTTAAAAGGCATTTGGTGCATGCCTTGCGTTCAACTCATAGATACCCACGTAGTTTTTAATATCAACAGACAACGCCGCCGGTGTATACGATAACGTAAACATAGTCGATATGATGAATCAGCGTTCTTTACTAATACCACCAAAAATACGGTGGATAATTATTTTTGATTTTGAGTATTTTTACGCGAATAACAAAATCTGTTTCGATGTTTGAACTATTTCAAACTAACGCCTATTCATTCTCGTTGGGACTCTCAATTGAACGAGTATTAACCAGATGTACCATTCAAACTTGTGAACAGTTGAAAGTGATTATTCATGTGGAAAAAATAAATACTTAACCTGCTGTGATCCCAATAAAAGGTCTCAAACGATTTGTAAACACTAAAGAGCTCAGTACAATATTTAATGAAGGAAAAGCTAATTTACTTTAATGAAGTTGATACATCTATTCGAAGGCCTCCGATATCACATGGTCCATAATTTTGCTGAAGACGCTTCTTTCGTGTGGTCTGTGGACGCGATAATCAGTCCGCCGGTTCCTACGCGCTGTGCAGTTCCTTTTAGTTTGGACTTGATTGGACTTAAGTGGGTAACTTTAGGGGAGATACACAATGCCTAAGAGTTTGTTATACGCCAAATGATTGTGTTCATACAACTCGATTATGGTGAGCTAACAGACAATTAAACTTGCGTCTCCAAAAGACCTGAATTTTTGGAAGCTCAACAAATTGCGACTTACGGATATACTTCTGAAAAAATTAAACCGAAACAAAATGAGCGACGTTATTCTTTGTTAGTGCACACCAACTTCATGTTTACGGATCATTAAAAATTACCACCGGGTTGTTCTTAAACCGTAGCCAGCTGATAAACGCAAGTCAAGAATGCGACATTTTGACAGATACATAAACAAATGAGAAAACAGTTGAAGAACCTCTTATTTGCTGACGATCGACTGTTATGTTTGATACATGTGTTAGAATGTTGTGCCCGACTTCGGACTGCAGAATACTGTGCAAAATACAAATGCTGGAAGTACTCGACCGAACTCACCTTTCTAGAGAGCAGCAGATCATTTACTGGAACGTGAAGAAATACCATGTTTCATAAGAATAACTAGTTGACACCGACTACATGTTATACGGAAAAACCGCATTCAAAAAGTTTACCCGGATTATCATTTCACATGCACATACAGGTGTTTTATACCCGGACATTGTGGTATGTAACAGAAATGACAAAGTTTTGTGTTATATCGAGCACGAAATTACCTGGTGAAGTTTACCGTTCTAGGTGCAAACGAATAACAAAAACACAACCTTATAGCAGTATTCTACCGCATGTAACTGGCATGTTGGTTTATAGATTTCCACATGAAAAACAATTTTTAGTTCGAATTACGAACTTTTCAAATCCGCAAACTTTAGCTGTACGGGATAATAAATTGTTATCAAACACAAAAAGTTGATCAACATCGAGGTGTGAACAATAATCAAACTTCTGAAAGATTGATTGTTTAAGTATCAATTATGCGAACCAGAACTGGTTTATCTTTATGACATCCAATGTCTTCCCCATTAAAATTTGGGTGTTTATGACTTTTGAACGTTGTGGATTGATGCTGCCATTAACAAATGTCCAAGTTGAATCTGTTTTTTCCATGCTACTGATGAACACCTCTGAGGAATATTCAACCAGATAAGTTGCATGATATTGAAATAAACCTTTCTAGTCATTAATACCGTCAAGTACAAAAGTGGCGATTTTCCAATATTTGAGAATACTGCAAATGTACGTATATAACTACATGAAACGGCGGCATAACTATTTGGCTTCTACTCCTGTTTTATGTGAGAACGTGTGTATGCCGCTCCCATTGGGTGCACATGTCACTCCCCTTTGACAGCACAGAAAGACTGTTATTAATATTATATGCACACAATGAGTGAATAATAACATCCAAGCTTAGTATGAAACGGTTTAAAACACATACCCGAATATATCTGTAGCAGAATTCCAAGTAAACAACTGAAATTCATTTTCAATATGTGGCTAATGGTCGGGTGCTGTCAAAAAAGGATAGCAAAATTGGATAAAATTTTACGCGTTCATAAAAGCAACTTCATCTTGGCGCCATTATCTGATCTGCTGAGTTTGCAGTCATATTAAGATACTACGTCAGTCACTGTAAATTCCGATTTCGCGTCATACAGATCGTCAAAGCACATATAAGCTAAAACATCTGGCGATGCGTTAGTTGAAGTCGTTTTACAAGCAACATTGAAGACTGGTCTCAAAGAATTTATTCTCCCATCACGTGAAAAAAAGAAGATTAACTATTACGTTCACAGTATTATTAGGGTACATTTAACAGACGTTTCTCTGGAACAGTTGATTGTCCATTTCAATCAAGCATTGATCAGTTTGTTACGCGTTACGGGTAGGGAAACTATTTGGAATGCCAGACGATAAGTAGACTCGTTTTAAATGTTATGCTCATTGCCGTTCAATGTTGACAGTTGACTAACTTCGAATAAACGGGTTTGACTGAAAATTAACTGTGGGTGTTTAGAGTAACATGGTTAATTGTGGATTGTAAAGCTGAGTCGTTCTGCAGGGGTTTGTTTACATTTGTCAGCAACTAGTAATAATCTACTAATTTACTCACACTTGAAACTCTTGTCTATAGTGAAACATTTGTTCACACAAATCTAAAAATGTAATCTGCATCCGAATTATGAGCATCTTTCGTTGAACATCATACATCGAACGATTATTTATTTATCAAACCCACAAACATCTAGCTAGGTGTCAACTGTATAATAGCAAATACGAACTAAAGACAAACAATTAAGTTATTCATAAATCCTTGAAATATTAGTATGTAAACAAAACGATCTGTAAACATCAGTTCTCTATTTCAGCTGACCGTATCAGTTACCTGACCGGCGCCTTCAAATCAGGGTTGGTATAAGTGTAACTCATAACCGTCGGTATAGTTTCCGTTGGACATCACAACAAATTAGTTGGCTGATTATTTGCACAATGTTAATATTTGAGAATATACATATCTGTTACCACGACGGTACATTCTTAAGAATACAGAACGTAAGTCCAGTAACAACTTCGACTTTCCCGATGCTAACATGCTTGCACAGGTTGTCTTCTAGTATGCGACGGCGTAAAGGTCAACCTGAGCAGGATGCACTTTGAATGCTACAAAATTCGGGTATATTTTTCAGGTATCACTACTGGTTAACATGTTTTGCCATAGCATCACAACTTATAAGAAGGATGCTGAAATAGTTAATACTGTTTAGCTTAAATCCTAGCTGAGCAGTTCAGCGTTGGCGTACAAAATATTTTCATTAGCAAATTTGATATATTTCGTTGAAAAGTTTGCTAAGTTAGATTAGGCTTTGATCGACGTGATGGGCCATTTGAAGTTCAGCTTTTAAAATGCATCTGCGAGTGAACCTGCGATTCAACTTGGAAGAACTTGGG
Organism: Paragonimus skrjabini miyazakii; assembly: GCA_014338405.1. NCBI lineage: Eukaryota > Metazoa > Platyhelminthes > Trematoda > Plagiorchiida > Troglotrematidae > Paragonimus > Paragonimus skrjabini miyazakii. The sequence continues at coordinate 30,183 of JTDE01000235.1, read as the reverse complement.
TTGTTTTTTGGAGGTCACACTTCTTGTTTCTAAATGGTATTTTGATAATGGACGTTCAGTTCCAAAAGAAAACTTCGGTTCAAGTTTGAGATATCGTGCAAAAGCGTACCTTTACTCTCCCATCGACTGACGTTACCGGAGTTGATTTTGATCTCAGCATTCACCCAAGTTATTTTTTCCTACTAAAGATAAGTCACTCCACTGAGCATCACAGTTTCAATGTGCTCTTTATTGTACATCCTCATGTATGTCTCTAATGATGCAAATCTTTTATATGTGCACTACAACAAAAGTGCTTTTTCAGACAAGATGAGCTCGGGGACAGCACACTAGAACTGTTCAGACGGTGGATCTATACACCTTCTTCCATTGACGAACCAGCTGTTTTGCACCGCGGTCCAGATGGTCCCAAAGAATGTTTGCATTCTACGCCTACGCATGTAATAATGTGTATGGGGACAGTAAGTTTTAATTATAAATTTTATGTTTCACATTAAGCTCTTTTTATCCGATATCAGTGAACAACTTTGGCAGATATCTTCAATCAGCTTATGTAACTCGTATTTTTGACAATGGTCAACGGAAACGTCGGGCAATTGCGACGCACAGGTTTAAAATGTGATATTCATTGTACGATGTTTAAAGTCACGAAAAACATTTGTTGAGAAAAACGCAACTGCACTAAGGACGAAACATTTTTATTAACAGGAAATATTTTGACGATCCCTTTTGATGGGGGGCATCCAAGATTAGTAGAGATAACGCAAAATATGAATATGCAATGAGTAAGATTAGGCCAGTCACGTTATGAGCGCTGAAATTATAAAACACTTTTACTCGAAAGGTTGACGTTCGAATATTCGTCTGTCCTTCAATAGTTTTGTTTCCGTGGAACAAAACTTGACCCCGCCAGGACTGCTAGATTTTTCTTAACCAATCCACCATTAGTTTGAATAAACACAGGCAACTTTTGAATGCAACCTCATTCTAACGGTGATCGGTGATTAATTGCCTCGTTTGTACGCTCATTTGACTGGTTGCTGCGCTTAGTTCTGTTGAGAAGTTTTCAAGACTTTATGAGCAAACACAAGTGGAACTAAATTTCGCACCTGAAATATTCCACTTACAAATTAAATAGACCGATATATGTTTTCTCATTCTCAATAAAATATTTTAATTTATTGAGAAGTTATAATGGTTTTCCCCATATTTGATAACCGAACCGTTGCTGAAGTGTTACCGATTCCTCACCATTTTCCCAGGGCAATATCAAACACTCTTCGCACGGACATCTCGGCCAGACCGCTTATACAAGTACGTTACCAGTGACGTTTTACCAATGGCTTCATTTGACTCTCGTAAAATTCCCTCAGCTTTGGTTTTACAAAACCAGACGATATTGTTTCCTTTAGTAAGTGGTCACACCGTTTCAGATATCACACTTCAAAGTAGTCATTATAAATCAACTCTGACAACACATCATCTTTATATCTACAGAAGAAAGATTATGTGCATGGCGGTTTAGTTCATGTTAATACGTCATATAAATCCACCATTTTCGGCACGTTTCTATTAAATGCCTCCTGAGAACAGTAACCCGGTAGACGACACATGTAAGTATGAGTTTTCCTAAAATACTTCAGCGTGAACGAAAATTTGTAATACTTTAATCAACATTTCGCAATTATATTGGCGAATTACTGTGTAGCAATTGAATAGATTGTAACTCGAGTAAACAAGAAAGGAAAGACTCATTTCTAGTTTCATCTTACAGAGTTTACATGCACCGATGATTTCACAGAACCGTTCGTTACGACTGTTTCACTTGATCAGAAGTTAACCCACATACTCATTAATTCCTAGCATATAGTCAAATGCTGATTTACATTGAGAAATCCGTGACATTCATGTGTAGCATCCAGTTAGGTTAACGTTAGTGATGTTATCCATGATTCTATATGAGAGAGGAAAGTAGAATCATTAATCGTTATTCAGATTAGGTTTCCTAGACAAATGCGGTAATCTAGCAAATTGGTATAATGTGAGACAGTTCAAACGAGATGCTTGATGAGTAGTCTGTCAATAGAAAATCACTTGTCTATGCTGAGGGACACGTAATAAACGACTTCATGCGCAACTGTTTGTTGTTTTTTACCGGCTGCCATTTCGAATTCACGGTCAGATTATTCGGAAAAATGACGACACCGTAAACATATAATCTGCCGTTATGTAAAATCCTTTCTAACGTTTTGAGAAAATTCGTATACCCCTGTTACGTGTACCAGAGATAAAATATCCAGTTATTTTGAGAGGAATTTCATTTTGTGATCAACTCACTGGCATTTTTAGTGCTGTTTGTGGAGAGTGTCTGTGGCATACTCGCCCACTAACGGCTTTGATAACCATCGACATTTGGAACCTAAACGTCTCGGATTGATGTATTAGTTCCCGATATACAATGCGAAAAGCAGCTTTCTTACCGACGGAATAATTACGATTGACTAGGCGATTAATTAACTCATTTAAAATAATTTTAATAGGGTCACTGTTTCAATTAGATTGCATGTGAGACACCCACATTAACCTCTGGGCTTCTTTATGGCTACAGCAGCGTTACGGGAACTGGCGGACCTACAGGATCGAACAAAAAATGTCAGTACATTATGGCTGCTGCAAGGTATGTCATTTGTCCCTTTAATGTAGTTCATTTCATACATCGTCGTAATATCTATATAAATAATTATAATGTATATATACAATTAAAATATATTAAAGATATGAGAAACACTGTGGTCTTCAAATTTTTCCGCACTGGTAATGTTCAGTGTAATGTTGAATACTTTTTTTGGTGTGCAGCTTTCACACGCTAGTTCGTTGATAGATACAAGGATATTAGTACCTAAACTTTTCGTGGCCACCAAAGTGTAAGTTGATTAACTAGGACGTCATGAGACCGCTTTAGTTAAAACAGAAAATCTGTCACCAGTTGGTAGCAAGCTGATTCATTTACATGAATAATAAACAAACTACCACGAAACAATTCATAGATTTCGTCACGCATCAGTAAATGAATAGGCAAACCGAGATAATTTCTACCCTTCCCAAACCAACTTTTTGGAAAAGTGGAAGAGACAGATTGCGTCAAATTTTTATGCGTATAACACTGGAAAGTGTCATCTAGTTTGCAGTTGGCGATCAAAAAAGCTATTAATGATTGGCCGTAGACAGCTCGCTCTTTGCCATTACCAGTTTTACCCACTGCCGAATGTGAGCTTTAACCACAATTGTTGCACATTTTACCACTGGAAAATAATATCATAAGAACTCCGGGAACATGCGTTCACAATATACGACTCACTATACACCAACAAATACGTTATCCTCCAGATATGGCGTTAACAATTCGCAACCCCTGTGAAAACCGACAAAAACAGTTTGGTTAAAATTCTAACGCCGGTTGTTAATAGGATGCACTCACCAAGCCCTCGGCAACAAAGTTTGTCAATTTGTTATCCACAAATCTTCCACTACATGAAGCGATTAATCACGTATAAAAATAGGCTTACCGCATGCTATTTCCGACTGATTTTAAAAAGAATACTTGATGTGAGTTCGACTAGAACAATATGAAGTGTCCTTCCAAGTCTAAATATCTTCATTACATATGGAGTGTGATCTCTGTAACTTCCTTCATACATACGTTTATGAAGAACATTAAGAAAGCTAGTAGTAGTATTTTGCGTGTGCTCTTTAAACTGCAATTTGGAATCACTAGGATATACTGTCTATCAGCCATTTATATCTACTAGTCCACAAATATTTGCATTGTATTTAGTCGACTGTTATGAGATTGAAACCAAGCCTATTAGCCAGTTTGTACTTTTGTGATTCGTACGGTATGTTCGTGTAAGTTAAACATTCCGCTCAAAAAGGCTGTCCGAAGTGATGCTGAATGAATATCAGAAACTCTTGGCCGTGCTCCTGTGGACAACTTTTGAGTAATGTTTATATGAATACGCATTCACACGGAAACTTCTTTATACGCCACTATGGAACACCAACTCTGTAAGTGTTCAGTATCAATTAAATAATAAGTTTCTCAAGCAGGGAAAATGTTGTTTTTCTTAAATCTGTCGGCGACTCCTGCTTCTGGAAAAGGAAATTGGAATCTGTTCGGGAAAACAAAAACTAAAGCTGTTCAAAACAAAACGAATTATATGGTGTGTTTGAAAAGTTTAAAGGAAACTCGCTGGTTTATGGTAAGCTGTAACTGCAGTACTGCTATGGACCAGCACTCAATGATTGTCGGACAACCTCAGCTGGCATGGGAATTATTGATTTTTCGGCTGACAGACTTACAAGATGTTCATAAGTAGGTTCGCAACTGCTAACTGCATACATTTTGGCATATCAGATACATCCAAGGATCTTTCAAAGCAACCTAATGTAGGCTGCATAAAAACGGAAACGGTTTTTAACTTCGTGTTCAACATGTTCCATAAAAATAATCCGCAAGGACGTCTGGCCTAACAATACAACTGGATACCAGTCATTTCAAGCAATACGCAATAACAAAATCACCTTGCTTCCTAATACTCTCAAAACATATTGTAAACTATTTCGACCTTATGATTGATTATCTCGATCTGTACAAATGTGAGATCTGTAAGAATACTGACTGAATTGTTCATAGAAAAAAATATAGATACTGTTCACTTGCAATGGGTTTTGGACAGTGTGTTACAACATTGTAAACTGATAGCAGTTCTGATATGACATTCTATGATATAACAGTTTTCGCGCGTTCTCATTGCCCTTGCATGTGTGTGTGCCTGCTTTGTTTAACTGGTCAGCATTCCGTAGTATACAAATTAGCTGCCACGAGATTTTCACTGCTTTTCCGTCAGACGACATAAACATCTATTGTTTATAATATGACTGAACTTACAGTGAATATACCCGACACCGCACTCACACAGTAGATCTTGATTTTGCGGTGAAATAAACGAACGTCATGAGCAAACACCCTGATAAAATGTCAGATTCACTTGCATAATTTGTTTGGTTTTCCGTAAAAGAAATGATTAAACAGCTGGTATTCAAAAGATCACATTAAATATGCTTAAAATTAGACATTGTTCAATTGCTTCTACTCCATACAAAGCAAAAGTTATTTTGGTTGGATGCTTACGTGATAGAAACAGATTGGAATTATGGGAATTTAGTGGACTGTTTGTTGCCACTATCTTTAAAGAAGTGACCACGTCTAGTGCAACACCGAAAGAAACGAAATTATAGTTACCTGTTAGACGGTGAAATCGGTACCAACAAAGTTTTCAAACGAAAATTATCTTTTGTTAGAATTTAGAAAGCGGATCTGGGCTACAGATCGCATGTATTTTGTAGTATTCGGGTATTTTTATTCATTACTATGAAGCTATTGTTATTTTATGTCCTCCATTCCGTCCAGTCAATTGCAACGCATTTTGTAGTAGTCTATATCCGGTAGATTTACTCGGTTCTTGTCACAGTACTGTGTGAACGCTATCTTCATCTCATACATTTACACATAAAAATTAGCCAAAATTTCACTGAAACACATTTCTTATTTTTTCTAAAACGTGCAGACCCCGTATACGAGCAACTACTGATATCCTCGGATCGTGTGATAACAAACGAACAAATTGATATTTACAACAATCTAGCGAAACAAATTCTGTAAGTTGTGTATATTTTTCCGTATAATTAAAAGTATATCTCCTAAATGTTATCCTCTACTATTTTGGCATTCCCAATTTTTAAATTTCTGCAAATTAAACCACTGCTGAATGTGTACACACAGTTACAGAACTAGATACACAAGCTTAATTAAATCTAAAGCACTACACATAGGAGACGGCTAGTTATATGGTCTATTTCACCAGTCTTGCATTGCTCAACAAAAAAAAACACTAGGCTAGTCAAAGAAAATCTGTTGGCAGTAGACAACATGTATTCACCCACCTCATCAGTCGCCCTTAATATGTGTATATGACAGATAGTCAGATGAAAATCTTGCGTTGAGCTGTATGCTAGTTATTACCAATAAACTGCAGGTACACCGCTTAATGGAGCACAGAAGTCATATGTGTTGTGGAGAACGCGTCGGTGACCAGAGAAATCAAGATTAGAGAGAGCATTGTACGGAAAAATGTACAAGTAACAGTGATAAAAATATGTGCCCAAAGTAATGTTTGTCAAAAATAACTCTGAAATTAAAAGGCGATGGGTGAATTACTGGAAGGATGAAGTAAAAAACAGATTGAGACCAGCAACTGAAGGAGAACGAACTAGCAGAAGGTTACCAGACAGTGTCTTCTTTCGTGAAAATAAACCACAGTTAGCACTTAAACAAAGCGATGACACCCGGTACATGCAGTTATAATTGGTTGAGCACGAGCTTACTGAAACATGCTTTAGGATCAACTACAATCCGTGTAAACTTCCCTTCTCGTTATCCCACAGGTTATTCTAGTCATAGATCCTACTAAGTATTACATTCGAATCTCCGTACAGCGTGACTAACAAGGCGACGAAAGGTTTTAATGAAAATGCTGTTTCCAAACTGGTATATTCCGCATCCGATTTTCTGAAGCAATTAATTGTGATTACCACATTGGTTTACTGTCTCCATGATATTTGGTTCCTTGCCAAACGGGGCCTGGTAAATGGTTGATGCTAACTAAACGCCAGAAGTGAATTATACGCTACATGTTTCATATATAGCACATACTCAACCTAGCTCAACAGTCATTTGCCAATCAATTAACCACTGGCTGAAGATGCTGAGCACGGAACCCACAAAATGCGTGCTTTGGAAAACCGGTAAAAAGATGCCTTCGTGTAAATTAACAAACCACCTCTTCTTTTGACAAAACATGATGCAAACAAGCCAACGCTTCTTGGACCAATCCGTTAACCACACTACATCAGCATCCAACTAAATTCCATGCTATTCACATACGTCAGGCAACTAACCAAATGAGTTTTGATTACGTATATGATAACCAAGACTGGATGACTACTGGTTACGAGGTCTTTTGAAAAACTCATTCGTTAAATGGAACTTTTTTTCCTTTATATTCGTTTGAAATAAAAATAGCATTCATGGGTAGAATGTTTACTTTTAACAGGTTTAATCTGCACCATCAAACAAATTCTTCATCAAAAATGTTTCTATTCAATGGTCCATACTAAACTCTACTACTTCGTTTGACCCTTGAATTAGCTGGCCATATCACATTGTTTTAGTCCGTAATTGACAACCTAGGAATATAACGATGTTGTAGACTCACGCGTTGAGCTATTGAGACAAACAAAGCGCATTTGTCACAAATGGAATTGCCGGAGAAAAGGTGACGTAATTAAAGTCTGTGGAAACAGTTTACAACCATGAATAAATATAAAGAGATTGGAACATATTTTCCAGAGTGCAGTGTGTACCCTACAGATTAAAACGTTTTGCTATGCAGATGATAACTACATACAAGGAAACCATAAAAAATATAGCACCCGCCCTTGAGGAAATAAAACAAGCGGGAAAATTGGAATTCTAGCAAAACTGAGCGATTTCCCCCCTCATGTACAAAATGGTGGAATAATAGTTTAACCCATAACAAAATATGGTGTATGTCTCAGGTGTGTACCATCGGAACATGTGTGATTTCAACTACATCTGCAGAGATAATTGTAGTGGACGCACCGTCATATCTTTGTTACCGATTAGTTGGTTTGATCCGACGTAGCAAATTATTGCTGCTACACGAAAGCAACAAAGAACGTGGTTTTTTATGGCTGAATTGCTATTTCGTGAACCAGCATGTTGAAGCAACCTGAAAACATCAATGGGCAATTATCACCTTCGTATATGGACTGTCATCCCTATTGAAGTTGTTTTTAGGTAATAACTCAGCCTAAAACTCTTCTTCTTCTGCATATTTTACGAGGAATGACAAAATTCCATACGACAAAATACCCTTAAAAGCTCCTTCGGTCTAAACTTATTGAAGAGCTTATCGTCAAAAAGTTATAAACGCTGCGTAGATCCACAGTGACTTCTTGGTACTTCCAGTGTAACTCATATACCGTTGCTTCTCTGAAAAACACGCAGCATTGTTTGCTGCTTAGAGGTCTGATTAATTATACGTTCAAGCGTCATCGTAAAAACAGAGTATTTACTCTCCTCGTTGTATATATTTACGAAGTAGTTTACTCAACCCAGGAACTAAAAATTGATTACTCCACAACGGCGTCATCGTGGCCGTCGTTATTCACTCAGAACATAACGTGTTAATGTCACCTATAGTTTCCATAATGATTCAGGAAGAAATGGTCGTAGTAGCATTATCGTTTGGTGACCAAAGTCGCAATGATTACATTATTCGTCAGTTAACCAACCATATACACTCCAATACACCAGCAACTTTTGATATTAGCAAATGCTTGGGCGTCCAGTTTGCCGTTAGTATCATCCAAAATCTCAGCCCAAATCATTTAAGATGGAAACCAATATTGACTTCTGTGAAAACAAAATGCAATTTGTGAAATCAAATTCGAATCATTGACTTCGGTTTACTAACTCCACTCATCATCGTTCCACAGCTGAACAGATGGTCTTCGAGTGGGTGGCATTAAAGTATCTTATCCCAGCTTTCCCAAGTGTATACTTTTGTGGTCTTCAGTTTAGGTAAACAAAACCCATCAAAATCTAGCCGGCCACTTTGACGGATCACTTGCTAAGCTCTTGACTTTTCCCAACCAATGTTTTATTTCTGCCAGCTGTTTCTTATTCACGCTGACCACTGCCACATTGCTTCCCCTTGGTTCCCATTTCATCACTTATTAGAGGGGACGTGCGCAACTTACGAGTTGTTGGCGTAACGAGAAAAGTTGCCAAATCTTTCGGTTTTTCGGAGGCAGCATGGAATTGCAAGGTCAAAAACCAAACTTTGCACGTAGACAGCACCAAATATCCTGGTATGTTCAACAGAAATTATTTATTTTACGAAAAATGTAAAGTAATTTGATGTCTGTTATACCCAGAAATACGCTGTTACTTTCGGCAAACATACTTTGACAAAAGTGATATGAGGCTCCGCACAAGGATGGCTCAGCATTTTCCAAAAGGGCTAGTCACTACTGCTTTCCTGGTAACCAAGCAAATCGATTGACATTCCATCAGTCCACGAAACACTTGTTAGGGACTACTCAACACTATAGATTCAAATGCAGAATTTAGTAAGATAGGGCATAGTGAAGAATGTTGAATGAACAAATTCTTTGGAGGCTTTCAACTTATCAAGTGCCAGCCTCAGTTTGTGTGCTCTGAAATCACTACCTTTTGTTATGAGACTGTCACAGTTTTACCAGACAGGCTGGTCATCAACAACTGTTCATTGATTCGCGATGGTTTGCATATTTGCACTATTTTTAAAATTTTTGTCGCACGCTAAGCAATTGTGGGGAATAGATTCATCTGCTAAAGAACTGGATCTTTCTGTTCAGATTACAAGCTAACTAAATAACGAATGTCTGAATCAAAGTAAGGTTGTGAAAACTAGAGATCATGTTCCTCAAATGAACGAAGTATCTTTGTGAATTACTGTGTGGCGATTTGTATCGTTAAGATACCTGCAAACATTGTCTTGAAAATGTGACTCAACGTTAGTAGTCAACGCTTCAGGTCTTTTCCTTGAACGCAAGAGGTACTACATCATATAAAATAAAACAGAGACAAATCTTCATAAGACATTATAAAAAGGGTACGGTCCAAGTCATTGCTTCGCTTCGCATCACACCGTTTATCCTTGGCGACAAATAAAACCCGAACGCAAACGGTACCTCATTGTTCTTCGCAAATCTTACTAAGTAATTTTTTCATAATCAGGTTTCATACTGTAAAAGTAGAACTGAAGGTTTTATGTTCCAAATCTACTGCGCCCATAATTAATGTCAGTTTCCACCGCATCTTTGGTGTGGATCATTTGTATGCAAGCTCGCATGATGAACGGGTGTTGATTGATTTTATTAAGGTGTGTCTGACATGCTGTATTTTATGACCTTTAACTTTGTTGTTATGGCTTTACCTCAGTTGAACTGGTGTTGAAAGTGATTTAGCAAGCTAAAGTGACCTTGCTTACTTCTGGTCCGGTGGTGCATATCCGTCTAAGTTCTTGAAGTCACCTCATGTCTAATCCGTTCCATCTAAAAAGTAAACTAACGTGATCAATGCGACTGACCGGTAAAGCTGTGCGATACTTACATAAAGTCAATATCCTTGGCAAGGTTATTTAATGAACCAATTTTGTTGTTCACTCCACGTCCGACTAAATTGAAGCTGACAGTACCATATGAGTTTCACGGTATTCATTAAGAGATTTCATATGCTGATCGTTCATCTCTGAGAAACTTAATTTCACTCTTTTCTCTTTCAGTTAATGCAGATCATCTACATGAAAGTTTTGCTTGGAACAACGAGTCTTGCGACGGTTATTTCATTTCAAACGAGGCTCTCCAGCAGGTCAGTAATCTGCCTATAAAATTCGTCTGGTCAGGCCATACTGTGATTACCAATACGCACAATTTCGGTTTATGCTCTCTTTTTAAGTGCAACCGAATGGGGCTGAATAATGCCCAAAAACAGTCATGGATAACTGTATGAAAGTAAACTAGTATGGTTTCAAGTGGCAGCGTTTTTAACACGATTTCTTATGGTGAAATGCCCAGATTCCAGAACTTTCAGTATATTTCCAAAACTGAATCTCAACTAAGATGTGTTCGTTTTCAGTTAAGGTTGACCAGTTAATTCGCATGGAATATTGTATTGTAGCCTCCTATATCTCACATTTACTATGTGGTCAATTTGATTCAATTTTGGCCTAGTGCCATCAAAGCCGGCAATATACCACTTCGACTCAAAATTATGTAAGCGAATTAGTGACAACTGTATAACTCAAATTAAACTTTGGTGCAACTGTCTGGTGGGCGCTTGTCAATACTGGACACATGTTACTCCAAAACCTTTACAGGTTTTGGGTGATTCGACCATAGGGTGCATACATTTGTTTTCTCCCTTCCGTCTGTACTGGTTTTGGTGTTTGATTAAGCAGTAGTTTCGCCGCACAAGCATGGTATATCGAACTTCGGAGTAAACAGTGATTTAACGTTACCCCTTTTCTCATCACAACTTGAGAGATCTGACGGTGAATAGTACTCCATTTTAATTCATGCTACCTCACCTGGAATTATACGTCTACCAAAGTTGATCACCCACCTGACTTAATTCTGGATCCGTTTTGCTATGAATAAACCACTTTGATTAATAGAAAGGTGGCTGCTTCGCATCTTGTATAGTCATATTTCTCAATCTAACTGCAGATTTTGCTTTTTATTCCTCCGTGAGCGGAATAAATGAAAGCGGAATGCCGTACGCAACACTAAGTGAACAAGATAGGTTGAACATTCTTCAGCCGTACAGTCACGTGGCAACGCGGTCGTGATGATAAACTCTTTCTCTCTTTGTCATCATGTAATTTGATGTGTTGGAAAACCACAGATTGGCGTAGTTTATCATTTCCATAAGTATTTTCCTTGTGTTTTTTTCTAAATGACTAGACTTATCGCTGTAAACGATATAACTTACTGGTTTTGGTCAGAAAGACACCAGAAAGTGACTAGGACTTGGGTTGGACTAGTAGTATAACACAGTTATTTATAATGATAGTGTTTATTATTGATCTACAATTACACAACCTGCATCGACTTGCCAGATCCCCCGTAGCTCTACATAACCTCAGAAAGAATGGAGTGTTGATGTTTAGCTTCGCAAGTGGTCTACTATGGATTAATTGTTGGCCAGCCATGAAAACGTTCACTACCACTACTGCCAGAAGTTGACATTTAGCTCAATCTTTAGCTAATGTGTTGTCAATTCTTAGCAGATGATTTGTGGCGCATCACACACGGATGATGTTAACCTGTAACAGATAAGTTCAAATTGCGCGCTAAACCTTACGATAGGCTTTGATGAATCCATTCTAAGTTGGTTGCTATGAGATCTCAATATCCCAGATTTATTTCCAATCAATCTTACTTTTGCGGTGGTAATAATTTGGTTTTACGAAAAAAACTATACATTAAAGTAGCATCCATCATTGGGTTAATTTCTAAATTTCATGCCGTAATAAAATTGTGTAAACTTAACACATGCTTCAAAGTAGGATTGTCTAGTTGTAAGACCGATTAAAGCCTCCCTAATGGTTTCAAAAATGCTTCACTCACAGACCTAAAAGCGATATATTAACTACATTCCGTAAAGAGTTTGCTGAGGTGCAGTTATTCCAGTTTAGTTTTGAAATTTTGGAACTCTGTATCACAGATCGTAGTACGTGTCGTCTGCAAATATGAAGTTATTTTGACCGACTCAAATTAAACTTAGCCTGAAAGTTCAGTAACCGGGGTAGTTCAAAATGACTAACATTTAATGAACGCAAATACTAGGATTAACAGTCTGAAAGTATCCTGCCAAAAATAATTATCATTTGTATCCCATGATGGACTTGGTATATTGTCTTAGGTTGTAGAAGAAATCATGTATAATCTTCTAAAAGAAATGCTTAATCGCGTATCATACCCCTAATTGTAGGGTGCACATAATCTACGCTGCTGGTTGGAAAAAAGCCATATCCCAAGTGCCTCACAATTACACCTCAACTCAACTCACAGGGCTGGTGTAACTAACCTAAATTCAGAGATAACGCATCCTAATTAAACAAACAACTGACAATTAAATAGTAGTAAGAAGCAATAACTTTCGGAGTTTCTTTCAAAATATTTAAAAACCCTGTAGTAGATGTATTATAAAGTGGATTATCTTCCATCTGATGTCAATGCTGTTCACGTTATCAAGAATAAATGCAAAGGACTTTACATTAGAATTTCGAGTGTCATTGCAAATTTGTCATAAAACTCGAGGTTTGAAATCTGAGAGCATCATGAGACTTTCCATTAGTGCTGACGATTGGTGATGTAATGGCGTCTGAACGTCATTCAATTGGGTATATGTCACTTTTATAAGGATGGTTATTTCAGTTAGAAAACGTTTCAAAACACACCACAAATTCTTGCCAAGCGCACTGAGAGTCGTTTGAAGGGTAAGGTTTGTGTTCGTCGAAGCTGCACTCAATAATAGTAATCTGACTGGTTACATCAAGCAACACATTTTTAAGCACACGGAATTAGGCTGACAACTGAAGGGAGATACACGTTGATTGTGGCTTCAACGATAATCGACGAATTAAAAGGTAGCCGGCAAATAGTTCCGATAGAGATGTGCTCGTCGCGCGTGGGCTTCGTGAATTCCTGCCAGACTTCAGCTAAACCCGGGTCGTCTCATTTCCTGTCGCGTAGCTCGTCTAGGTAACCGTATCACCTCGGTCACCGTAACTGATACTAGGATGGTGAATTCCTGTCTTTTCCTCTCAAATATTCGACGCAAACAATTACTTAACCAATAACAGAAAATAGGCTGGGGGATAAATTGGGAGATGGCGAACTCCAGTTGGTTCAAAAAAACATTAGACTTACCCTTGGACGCGTTATGTCTGCATTATATCCGCGTTGTACACAGGATGATGCTTCGATTTGGTAATCGTTCCCTAAGGCAGCTTGTCCTTGCAGACAACGTTTACTGCATCTTAGAGAATGTTACGGCGAAACGATTGTTCAATCACTTTCTCTATTGCAAAGTTTACTAGATTGTTTTTCGCTCGCAAATAGATTACAAACACCAGAGAACAATCACTAAGAAATGTTGATTGAATATGCCGATACAAACACAATTACTTTACTAATATTCACTGCATTTTTAGGTATTTTAAATATATATCTGAATTTGTATCAGCGCGGGAATATTCTACCCTTTTCTCACACCTTAATCAAATTTCACACATGCAGATTACAAATATATTATGGAACTACTTGTGCAACCGTTTCATGAGATTTCCGAATACCTCTTGCTGTCGCCCAGTCAACCCGTTAACGAACGTCCAGGAAAGGTGTTTCATTCTGTTCGCTATTTGGTAAGTACTACGGCACACCTTTCATCTTCAAGAAACGCACTCAAGTTGGTGAAGGACGGAATTGGTCAAGTTAATTAGGTTTGATTTTCACGCTAAACGTAGCCCATCTTTGATATGCCTATGTCATACGTACTGAAGACCTGCAACAGACACGAGGAGTAGGATACGTTATCAAGGCAGAATACCAGTATTTTTGTGAACGTTTGTGTGAGTTATCCGTCACTGTTGGTAGATACATGTGCTATATAGTCAGCGTTATGTCCGTATAAAGTCAAGCCAAAAGACCTGGAAGTGTTACTTATGAAAGACTGTATAAATGAACATATGTTTTTCAGCGAATTTGGCGAACCATGAGTATGAGTAACACTTAAGTCCAAGGTTCCCATTATAATGTTACTTTGAAACGAGCTGCAACATCAGAAGAAAGAAGGTGAAAATAATCTGTAGTTGGTGTACGAAAAACAAAATGACACTTCATCTACTTACCAATTAATCGATGGAATATGCTACTTACCAGTGAATTTGTCTTTTGAACGTCGATGCGATATTGGAAGTATAGCACCAGACAAAATTTCTTCTAAATTCAATGCAGCGCATAGACGAAGGTCTTTTAGAATAAATGTAATTGGATACTTGTCTTCAACACATTTTGTACGAATTACAACGTGTTAAAGGGTTCAGTTTAACCTTGAATTACTAACTGTAGCACGTATTCATCCCGTGACACAGTGACTATAAGTTTCATGATGTTGACACCAGTTGAACTACTCAAAAGTAATGAATAATTGCGAATCGACCACTTAAACGTTAACTGACGGAAACTCTTCACAGGCATTTGGAATTTGGATTTTATTTCTGATCGATACTGAACACCAGATGACAGTAGCAGATGACAGCAGTAGATTACAGTCGCATTTTACCAGAGCATTAGGCATGCATTTCACATCAAATCTACTACGCCAGAATCCATAATCGGAGACTGTGAGGTGGACGGTAGACAACCCGAAAAGTGAATTAACTAAAGACAGCAGAAGACAATCGAAGTAAGTTAAAATCAGGAAGCAAAAAATTGAGATCAATATTGAGCAAAAGTTGACAGTCAGCAGTTAACTTAACAACGGAATGTGTGAAGATATAAATACTCGGTGAGATTAGGCAGACAGTAGTAAGAAATCACAGCAAATCCAGCAGCAAAATAGCTAGATCAAATTGACTGTGTGTATGAACAGCTAGTTTTGTTTAGAAAGGTGAATATCTTCCAGACTATTTGCTTATTTATCAGTGTATGTTGGTTCTATTCCTTTTAACAACGCAATACAAAAGATATTTGCAATCAGTCGTAAGTATTATGTATCAAAACAAATTGCTAAATCTTCTGAAATGCTGATTACATTTGAAATGTTAAGGAGGTTATAAATATAATCAGCCCTTTGACAGTAATACACTGCGGTTGGGGAGGCAAAAACATGCGACTGCTTGAGAGGGTAAAATTAATCTCTCTTGTACAGTCTGAGTGATATGTATATTGAATAAACCGTATAAAACAGCAGCAGATTGTGAGGTCGAGTAAATGACGTACGCTTGACCGTTAGAGAGGCCGTGGCTCCGAATTCTAAGTTCACATTGAGAACATTTCTGCGTCGAATAGGGTACTACAATTGGTTCGTGGAAACTTTCCACCTCATTACATCACCATTGTACGAACACCTCCAAAATGACAATAAATTTGAATGGATCGACGATGCACAGAGGGCGTTCACGCGAGTGCAACAAGCGATGAAAAAGCAACAACTAGCTCTGAAACTTCCGAATGCGAAAGAAACGTTCATCGTAGCAGCAGATACCAGTGACCGTGGCATCGGGGCAGTACTCAAGCAAAGGGGAAGAGTAACTGAATATGCCAGCAGGGTCCTGACCTCAACGGAGCAGAAGTATTCGCCCATTGAAAAAGAATGTTTGGCAATCGTTTGGTCATTGGACAAGTGGAAGCCTTACCTGTTGGGTCAACAGTTCCACGTGGACACTGATCACAAACCTCTGGCTTGGATCAGGACTGCGACGGACCCGAGAAGCAAATTGGCCTTATGGGTATTGCATTTACGGGAATAAGACACCGCGAAATTGTGTGCCTGGTTCGAGCAACTGCCTCGTTGATTTTCTTTTTCGGTCGCAGATAGACGATGAACTCCCTAAAGTACCCTTTGTATTCAACGACTTAATAATAGAGCAGGACCTACAAACATTAGTGCATCTACAACGTCAGGACAAGATCCTCCGTAAAGTGATTGAAACTCTGGCAAGAGGCGAGAGGATTTCCACGAATACTAGGGATGAGGAGCCGAAAATAATAGCCTCCCAATGGAAAAGGATTGGCTTAAACACAACGGGCGTACTGACATGGCGGCGTGGCAATCATCCCAAGACAACTGAGGAGGAAACTGGTAGCAAACTGTTATGAAATGGCACACACCGGAAGCACTATGACATACGACCTACTACAACGAATAACACATTGGCTGAAGATGAATGAAGATGTCACAGCTTACTTGCTTACATACCAACAGAGCCATAGGATATCCGTACTAAATTTAGTACGAATGAAGTCAAACAGTTCGGGCGTCGTGTTTAACATGGTATTGGCAAATGGATTGATAGATCAAGTACCATGCTTTGAAAGCGAGGAATTTCGAACACGCATACAACAACTGAGACTCAAGCGCATCCGAACGACACCATATCACTCGCAAACGAATGGCCTAACTGAAACTAACAACCGAACGGTCGAAGAATGGTTATAACGAGGCGACGAGTAGTCTGCGTTGCCACTGGTGGTAGTGGCCCACCGGGCGTCCCTACAGGTGAGCACGAACAAATTTTCTTTTCAGTTGATGTACGGTAGAACCCCCTCGACTTTCGGTGTATCAGGACATTGGAGTATAGTCAAAGTGCAATGATTCCACCAAAGAATTGTTCGCCGAAAGAGGAAAAGCCAGACGAAGTCTGAAAGCATCGCAGGCTCACACAGAGGATCAATCTGTAACGCAACGGCTCGAAAAAACAAGAATGTTCAACCTAGGAGAACGGGTGAAATATCGGAAACGTCTGAACACAGGTGCCATCGACTCACTATCAAGAAAACTTCTGTCTGAATTGAACAGTCCGTGTTTGTTCATTTCTAAAAAGGGTCCAGTATACACGATCAAGAGGGACGGCGAGACGAAACGAGTGCATGGCAGTGAGTTAGCAAAGCGGCAGGAAATGCCGGCGCGGCGAACCAGAAAAAGATCAGTAATTCGGGCAGCAACATTACGTCGGTATGGTAGGAATGGTCAGATGATGCAGATGAACCAAGTAACCTCAGAATGGAAAGGAGTGGTGTATAGCAGTAGTATACTACTCACAAGCGACATTCAGGAACTAGAGTGCAAGCCCCAACCGACCATCGGAGTAATATGTATGAATTATGAGGGAAGTGCCACCATGGCGAATCACAACGTATTGCTACCCAATGTGTGTGAATGTACGTCAGCCGTACAAATGAGTGTACGTGCTCGTGGTCCCATGTTTCAACATAAACCGTACGGAAGTTCGTGTAACAAACAACTTTTCTGGTCAAGCGTCGTTTGCAATCACAGTAGTCACGTCTACCTGTCAATACTTGTACTCCTCAAAGACATGCTTGTTTCAACATTGTTGAAGATTTTCGCAGCAAAGTACAAATCACTTATACTGTACTCACAAAAGATTGTCCGTTTTGTCCACAGATGAGTAATTAGTTCATCAAAATTTAACCTATTAAACACAATTTAAGGGATTACTAGTCACTACTCGTTGGTATTTGCAGTAAAGCACACGTCAACTTCATAAAAGTCATGCTATAGCCATAACCTACTTACTTTATGGTGCAGTCTTTAATTACTCCTTCAAGTGGAAATTGCACTTCTTTAGTTCAACTTGATGGGACATGCATCGCCAAAGTCTTGAAAGTGAGACTGATGTTTTCAGAAATGACGAAGGTTCTTTTATCTTTGTTCAGCTAACAACAGATTGAAAGTATCGTGCACATGGAGTCTCCAAAAACCTCTGTTACGAAACTGAGGTACACTCCGGAAAAATCTTCGGTCCTGTTGGTCGTGTAACACAAACGTTTCTCTGCCTTGTAGATTTTTAGTGCATGGAATTGACTGTCAGAGAATAATGGGCAGCACGCTATGAACTCCGGACTACTTTGTCAGTCTTCAATACGATGTAAAACACCAACTCATTAACCGAGACATTGTTTTTCAAACAAGTTGAACACTGGGATATGATTGCACAGAGTGGGAAGTAATTTTTGAAATCATCCTTAACAAACAGGTAACTACCTACCCAGCGGCCCAACTACACATCCAGCTAGGCATCAGGGGTTTGTCTCTTCACAACGGCGATACTCACTCAACCGATCAGTCCGTCTCCCACGTAATCTACCAGTTCAGTTTCAATTGCAATGACGTATACATAAGCAGGACAGATCGGCGTTTGCATCAACGTATGGCTGAGCACATTCCTAAGTGGTTATCAACGGCAATCTCAAAAACCGACCTATTGACTGTAACAAGCTCAAAGGTCCCAGCTTCATCGATCGCCAAACACATTTTAACAACCGGTCACCTAGTTGACCCTGTTAAATCGTTCAAGATATTGTTATATAATCGCAACCCGAAACTGTTAGCGATTAGCGAGGCAATGTTGATCGAACAACATCGGCCAGTTTTGTGTGCGCAGAAGGCGCTGACGCAATCAATCTCCTTGCCTTGGAATTGATTGAACTATTAGAACGTGAAAGGTCAGAACTATGTGGGTGGTTCGTTCCTATACGCAGTTTGTATAAAAATTGCTAGTTTTACGTTGGCGACTGATGAGAGTAAATCGAAATGTTAACATCTCGCGATATGTCTTCTCTCTGTTTTGACTAAATGGATTAAGGGAACTCAATGTTTTGGAGACATTAATTAGCAAACAAATATGCAAAAATCGATTAAATCACGTTAACAGGAACTCTCATTCGGAATACTTCTGCAAAGCCTCTGGATAGTAAGGTTCTTCAATTTATTTCCACACAACTGGAGAGTCTCGGAACGACTGGATCGGTCTAGATAAAGTTTAGCTTTTATCAAAGCATTCGTAGCTGTCAAATTCAGCCCTAATAAATTCATCAATCATAAACACATCGCCGCACCAAATACCTCTGTGTAGGTGAGCTTAAGCAATACCTATCCAAGTGGCGTTACCTGATGCGCCATGTTCGAAGGAGTTTAGTTATTATAGATTTGACTGAATATTTTCGTCGTTGTCCATTTTACCACGTACTTCACTGACGAGTTAAAACTACAATTTGAGCATATAGTATTTTACTTTCATAACAAAACATCCTACCAGATAATTAGTCACGGCATTTTACTTTGCTGACTAGCACTGTCTACAGAACACTGGAAAAATTTGTAGTTCTGTCTTGGGACGTAGATGTAACATATAGATTAAATGTGGTTTTACCAAACGTCTATTTTACTCGTCATGGAATATTTGGCAATCTCAGAACTTTATTCCTATACAGAGTCGCTAAACATTCATTTACACATCATTCAATAATTGTATTAATTGCTATTTGTATGCAGCTTTTTCCTCACTGGGGCCTGTTTCCTGATCGACCGGATCCGAAAGAAATCCCGTGAGTACCGTATGTACGCATCGTATTTTCCATTCTATATAATCAAAACGCAGATATCTACTGCTGTATGCTGTAGCATTTACTGGAATTAACGGAATTTGCTGCCTAGTTTTATACGTTGCAAATTGTTAGAAAATAAACCATGGCCTTCAAAAGTTGAGGTAGCATTAGGAACAGACGGTCTCATGTAACCAACTGCATTCTTGCCAGCAAGTTCTTGGAATAACTGACCAACAATTTCGCAGAGAAAGCTCAAATTCTTGCAGACTGCTAACCTAAGAACACAAATTTCGTTGACCCTGGGGTTACACTTGGACCTTTAGATACGTTCTTGTTTATAACATCCATTCAGCATGGGTACAGTCAAATGCTGTCGTAGGTATTGCATCCTTCTGCGGATGAAGATGATAAGTTGAATGCATGT
>JTDE01000234.1:201360-285212 GCA_014338405.1 Paragonimus skrjabini miyazakii | reverse complement strand
ATTTTGTTTTCGTTCGTGTCGACGCTGTGAAGGCCCCTCTCCAAAAGCCATACTTCGGACCATTCCGTGTGATCAAGCGATTCCCCAAGTTTTTTGTGATCAATCGAAATGGATCTCACGATACAATGAGCATTGATAGACTTAAAGTTGCTCATGTCGAATCCCAGCTAGATCCCCCTATCGCCCCTGATGTCGATCCTACGCCTAGAGACTAGCAGTCTACCCAGCCCATGCGTAACGAACAGTCCGTACCTCATTCCAACCCGAAAACCCCTGTTGACCTTCCCCGCATTCACTCAGGCCGAACAGTCAGATGGCCAGCAGTTTTCAAAGAGTATTGCGCTTGACATTTCCTCATTTTTATCGAGCGTTTTCATTCTTTTAACGCTTTAGGGGGGAGTTTTATAGGATATTGTACACATTTTAATATTCCGCTTTATTGTTATAGACAGTTTACACCACTTTCCCTTGTACAGAATGAACATCACTTGTTTGAATTGATTCTGCTTATCAATACACTTTTGGTGCGCGCGTCTCGTCTTCTTGACGTTCCTGTTTCGTGTAGATTGGGATTGCCTGTAGCGAGCTATTCGGCTACTGCGTTTTGAACTGAATATTGGCATTTGTATCCTTGTATTGGGCTAGTCCCCCTACAAATATCTTAGGAATACACATTGCATCTTAGAGGACAACAATGACTAATACTTACAATCAAAAGCTGCCCATCGGTCGATCATAGTTAAGTATTTTCAATGAAATTAACATGATACCGTCATGGATATTAGCAGCTGTAAATCTGGGCTTAATGAGAAAACGTTTAAAACCAGACCAATCAGCTGACTCTCAAGGTAGACACCACCTTTGAGCAACACCAATCGGACCGAGTCAATTGTTGCCGCTAATATCGGTAATTTTATTTGATTCGTACACCTTCCATCCTCAATAGGAATGGTTATGACAGAAAATAGTATACTCACTATAATTCGAACATCTTATCAGAACAAAACGGACTTAACAGTCTGATTGCAGTACAGGACAAAACGATTCTGCTTGAAGATCAAGTTATAGAATTTTATAGTAGGAAGGAAATATGGAAGCTTTTTTCTAACCAACTCAAGAAAACTAACACTACCATCCCTCGCTTATACGACGTACCAAATCAATCAGTTAGACCTATCCTCAGAGTTTGTGAGTTACTTTATTATGCGATATCAAATTATCCCACAAAACGGCTGGAAACAATTCGCACAAAATTGTGTCCCAATAACCTGCGTGGCGCGTTTGTGTTCGTTGCCAACGCAAGCACAGGTATTTCCTAAGTGTTTATTCGTTGTTCACAAATGTCCCCTGGTTCGAAACTATCATGTTCACCATTGAATATTCCAATCAGCAGAACATCAAGTTGGGCATTCTGACAAAAATACCTAACTGGCTTTTATTGCGCTGCACATTCAATGTGCAGTTCTAATTTGGCGTCTATATATACCATCAAAATGATAAAGTTACGATGAGGTTGGTGTTGGACACCTTAGTAGCAGACCTACAAATGGAAAACTTTGAACGTTGACAGCCATGCTACAACGCTGTAAGTATATTTATTTTGACCGTATGTAATTGCTGCTTTTGTCATTATGAGCTCTGAGGTTCATCTACTCGACGTTGTTCCATCGTTCGGTGCAGCACACACGTTCATCACAGTTGCTTCTGAAACAGAATGGAATAAAATATGCCATTGCTTTGAGGTCGTTTTCAAAAGTTAAGCAACGTTAGAGGTGTTGCAGTGCAACGTGTGCTGGACAGTGCACAAGTTTCAGTAGATCTGTACCACTCGGACTGAAGCGTAACTATGTTCAATGGATTCTCAGCAAGGCAATAGAATCTAGCTTTGAAATAGTTTTGTAAAAAGACGGCTGTCCTAAACGCCCTATTTCCTAAAAACTGACCACCACTGAGTGACATGTCATAGTTCTCAAAATGAAGACTGTCACCCCCATTTGTCTACTGTTCAGAAGGGATATCATGATAGACATACTAGACCGTCGACTTTATAGAATTCTCCTCAACACAGTCCGAGCGGCACCTGATCTAGTATTTCCGCCCAATTATTCGGAGCCTAAAGGACATATTCTCTCCATTTGGCCCATAAATTCGTGTATATTGCCCTTCTGATAAACGAGTGAATATGTAGTTCGGACATCTCAACGTTCACTCAAAAAGAACAGATAACAACCTTCGTAAGATTGAGTTTCGTTTAACTGAAACAATTATCAGAGCAGTTGCTAGACCTCCTGGGAATAGAGACCCCAGTGTTGTAGTCAAGAAAGAGATCAGTATAGTAAAAAGATTCGGGGCAGCAACCAAAAATTAGTCATAAAAGGCTGCCAGCTACCAAGCAGCCGGCTGCTATTCAACCAATGCAATGCTTGAGGCAGTTACTTGACATGGTGAAAATCAGAAGATGCCGGTCACGTGATGTTCTCCAGAATAACATTAACAATCTATTTTCAATGAAAAATGCACACCTCCCAAATTCTAGAGTTACACGGTTTGTCAAGACATAATGCCACTGTGTAAATTAGACGCATGTTTCGATAATGTGGTTCATGCGCTGCATGGTGCACATTTTGGTCAGCGTATCAGGAGTAAAGGTTTATTGAACTGTGTATACGGTTGTGTCATAAGTATGCTAAATACCCTTCATATATGAATTGAACATCTTGACGGAGCTTTGAGTAGATTCCACACAGATGTCTGAGATATCACATTTTGAGAGACTTATTTGATGAACGAAGTTGGATGATGATGGATTTGTGAATTCATTGTTATTATTTACAGTGAGGCACTGGACATGGGTATTCGTCAGCTTTCACGCCACCATCTCATCGCTGAGTGTGGCAAACTTCTTACTAATCGTGTACACCAGCTAGCGGCCAACAAAACGACACAGACTGAAATAATTTTGTCACTCTGCGCAAGGTTTGGGATCACTGTTACCCCTAGAATGGCCGATAATCACTTGAAAGATACGTAAATGCATTAAAGAACGATCCACATATGTTCGCAAGATAGTTGTCGTCGTATAAATGACGCACTTGTGCTTGCAACGGATTCTTCACCTGTACCTGGCCAACCTGAATGGTGCACTGCGAAACGTCTAGACAAGTGCACAAACGTACGACCACAATAATTTGTTGAACAATCGTCCTTTAACAGTAGTTCCCCACAAAGAAGTTATATAGCGGCATTTCCCAAAATGTGAGTGTTCATCTAAGAGCCAGTGAAGGAATGTGTCCTGGCCCCATTAAACAATTCCTTGGGGAAAATGGAGAGACCGCCTTTCATAGACTCATTCAAGTTATTCCCATTCTGAGTGGGAAGTCTGTTGAACATTTGTCTATTTAAAAATTGAACAACATCGTTGTGTTTGGCCAAAAAGTTATGTGAGCAATCATCCTGGCGAACTGTACAAGCAATAAACCGTACCTGGTGTTAAACAACGTTAGAAGCAAGAATAATCCTCTAGCTTATCACGTTAGAACTCGGCTTTGGTTAAGCTTATGAGGTAAGGTATCGGAAATACAAAAGTTGCCCCACGGATTCAATCAAGATTTTTACGACGGAAAGGGCCGTTTCGAACATCAGCGTTTTATTATACTTAAGGATACATCTAGCAAATGAGAAATGTCACCTGAATCCAAATCCTATTTGAAAGCAATCAACAACTATACGTGTTGACTATATGTGTGGTATCCGCAATACCAACAACGACGGTTGTCATGACGAATATCCCACCAACACAAAACTTTCAGGAACTATATGCACAATGTTGTCGCTGTATGCACTCAGTTCCAAATTGCTAGGGAAAATATCAATCAGCGGCATTTCTGTTAATGATTTTACTTTAGTGTTCGACAGTTTATTTGTGTTTACTCTCAATAAAATTAAACGGCATACTATCTAGAAGAAAAGTCCTTCAACTAAACGGCTGGCTGATCGATCATAAGTTTATCGTTTTGGAATAACAACGCTACGTTTGTAGTTGGAAGTGGTGACATTTTTGTTGGTAGAACACATGATAGATCGCAAATTTTTAGGAATCTGCATATACAACATATGATATTGTAAAATTCCTCGGAAAGATTATGAATCTTTCGGTTGACAGCAACCACCAAGTAAACACGGATCAGCCGGCCTTATAGAGTGATCTTGAGTTAATGCAAACATTTTGTTAACAGGCGGTAGCCACTGCCGGATTGGTCGCTTTCCTATCAAGTAACTTTGATTTGTATGAGTAGACAAGAATTGTTCAATCCCCCCAGTCCTATATACTGCCAATTGACCCAGCTAACACCGATTGTTTTTTACGATAGTGAAGGAATAAAATTATTGCAGCATATTTTACAAACGCCCAGCTTAACGAGGTATACTTTTACTTTGAAGTTTCAAAATGTGGCAAACTGCAGCAATCAGATAACAAACATGCCAATTAGAATTTGTTTCCTTCAATTCAGCAGGACTCCGAGACGCTCAAATTAACAGAAACCTAAACATGGCAGGCATTAACGCTTTTGCTAATTCTTCAGTTGTCAGACTTAAGCTAAAAAACTGCACAAAAATGCCATCTGGTCTTGCAGATTTTGTGGATCAGGTGTCATCGTCCAAACAACAAATAATTTGCCGGAGAAAGTACCACCTTGGAGGACTCACTATCTTATGGCAGCAAATTGTCTCTGCCGCAGTTTCGGTCCACAACTCAAGTCACACAGTCAATGAAGATGTCGAATCTAAGCCAATTTACTCGTTCACATGCTTACACAAAAAGCGCTCTAATGTGCGTTTTGGCACTAACGAAATCCAAACGCGAAACCCTACTCCGTACCCACAGACCTCATTTGCTTAAGTCCCCAATCTGTCACAGATTGCCATAGCTGGAACAAATGACGCCATACCCGAAGGACCAAGTTGGTAATCTCCTGAAGAAAATTAGATTTAGCTTACTATACGGACCACTTAACATTCGGTCGAAAATTAAGTTTATGCCCGTTTTGTCCTAGTTAGAGAATGAGATAAAATAAACCAGGCTGTTTGCCAGGTTTTTACTTTCGGTTAACTCTCTTGGCATAGTTGAACAGCTAAAACAATAAACCTAGTTATTTAGCTTGGTTACGTTTGACATAACCAATGTGTTCTGTCAAGCTGCTACCGGAAAGAATGTACAAATGCATTCATGCTTTAAATTTTCAATGATCGATACTATCAGTGAACTTGATAGCTAAGACTAATGATTTCAATTTTTAGTGTTCAGCTGTTCGCTGATCCGTGCATTTCTATTGTGAACTAGTCTGTTGTATGCAGTTGTAAGTAACAAAATCTGTCCGTACATAAATCTTTCAACTTACTGTTTTCGTTATTCTGATGTACAAAGTTTCGTTTGAAAAATAATGTCCACGTCGTATTTCATATTTTTTTAGAATAAAAATGCATTAAGTTCAACTAAAAGAAGCATTGAACTGGCTGATTTGGGGAACAAGTGTTATGAAAATCAGTTGAGCTGTGCGAACTTAGCACATGTCTGTCAGAGGATTTAATCAGTACTTAAACCAGAAATTTAATTTTTTAAAAATTAGGAATTCTACGTATTTTCTAAATTAAGCCTTTCTGTCACTAAGCATAATTGCATCTGAAAAAACGAGACAAATGCGTGAAAAGTGACTGTGCACATTCAGCTCTGCTTTGAAATAGGTTGTACAATAAAGACCAATTTGTTTAATATAACAT
The DNA here is from genome assembly GCA_014338405.1 of Paragonimus skrjabini miyazakii. Taxonomy (NCBI): domain Eukaryota; kingdom Metazoa; phylum Platyhelminthes; class Trematoda; order Plagiorchiida; family Troglotrematidae; genus Paragonimus; species Paragonimus skrjabini miyazakii. The sequence continues at coordinate 279,434 of JTDE01000234.1, read as the reverse complement.
CTTAGGTCGAGCGGTCAGAAAGGTGCATTAAAGCAACAGGTTCTGTTAACAATAAGTGACTAGAAGTCTTGTTCGAGTTAAAATCCCATAATTCATTTGGTTCCTATGACGTAATAGGGGATTTCGTTTGGTGCAAACTAAAAACCACTTACAACTGATAACTGCTCTTTCAACCATATCAATACTCATAAGCTAATGCGACTGAGATTATGAATATGATAATTTAATCGCGTAGAATAAGGCAATATCTGCCCAGTGGTCAACATGATTTTCTCCTGAAGGCGTGATCGGACTTTGAGTATAGATAATTTCAAGGGCTTTTGTCATTTCTGGGCTCTAGCAAGAGCAAAACTCGAATATGGTGCTTCTTTTCTTAGGGGGCCTCCTGGAAGATCAATCGGAATGCTAGAGCTGTAACCGTCGGTGAGTGATTATAAACTTACGTCGATCGAAATTCCGCTATCAATTAATAGGAGTAAAATGTGTTTAAACACGCTCGTCGAGCACCAAACGCTACATTCTAGATACCAAGAAACTGTTAACCCGGAGTCAAAAGGTTAATATTGTTCCATTACTTACTGTCCTCTTGAAGGGACATAAATTGTAGATTCTGAAGTATTAGCCAGTCGCTGATAGCAGGCCTCACGTACTTCGTATCTAGTATGAAGTCACTGGCACGACGTTTATCTCAGTGGATCCTTGAAATTGTAGTTGTAGTTCAAACCACGGTAGTGGCAAAGACATGCCCTGTGGTTGAGCTCTAAAAAAGAGGACCCAGAGTCTGGCGGCTCTTTCCGGAATAGACCGGTTAAAATGTAGGTGATGGTGAATGGTACGATTAGTTTCGTAATATGCGGCCGACACAAGCGAGAGAAAAAACAGAAATACAAACGGTTGCACCTTTTCTTCTATCACTAGCTCATTTGTACGGTTTCACTCTTATCCTAAGAAAGAGAAAAGACGAAGACAACCGCTTATTGGAAGTAAGTCAAAAACTAGATCAGGAGGTCTCTGAATGTGTGCGTCATGGACTCACCATACGAGACAGTCAAGACACGGGATGAATTAAGCGAGAGGACCATACACACAGTTCGTGACGTTGGTACAAATCACGTTAGTGGGACGTCAAAACGCAAATGAAGAAAAGCACCTCAGATATAGTCAAGGCGTACTGGCGTCCGGTTACACAACTGCCATTTAATTGGCTAGTTAAGGCAATACAGGTTCATCCAGCCGGCATTGTATCCATTCCACACAATGTGGGAACAAACAGTCTAGCTCCGCTTCAAACAGCTGACGTTTCACTCCCATTGTATGTTCGTGCCATCCTCCAGACGATGGCACCCCAAAATCTGAACCGACCAATATTGCGTAATTCATCTTGCCAGCTTTAAGGAAGATGCGCCTACTAACATCAACTTTACTCAACGTAGTTCTCACTGTGACCTTTGTTCACAATCCAAGTCACTTTGCCTGATTCATCCAATACTCCTTCAGTAAAAACATCATGTATATTGAAAAACGTCAGCTCTGTGAATGGAAAACCTCTCGCGTGTGCAATCTTGTGCATATCTACACTCTGCCTCAACTTGAAAACATCAAAATTGAGACCAAAGTATAAAAGCTGAGGTAGTTACCCAATGCTTGTTCACCTTTACATTCTAGAGAAAAAATTGCTGAGAACAGTATGCAACTCGTTCTGAAGTTGCAGAGAGTTTGTGAGGCCAACTCGATTTAAGTGCACAAGTGACTTATTCGTTAAAAAGTGTAACTTCTTTTTTTTTCTTGAACTGCACCTAGTTCTGATCAACTTTCCAATGGTCTAGTTTAACTTTCAGTCATCTATCTCGGATTGTCACGAGGGTATAAAAGACTCATTCACCCACAAAAGTGAAATGCAAGTATGAACAAAACGGACAAATGATCAGGTTACTTGGAATAACAAATGTAAAAATGTGTTCGCCATTGCTGAGAAAATATCGCATTTGGTGGTCCCAATATCACACTCTACCGTCAGCATAACTCTTAGAAATAAGGGCGGATATTTTATAGTGAACATTGCCACGGAGTCATTAGGATAGTTTTGGAAGCGAGAGAAGAGAATTATTCGGCAGTGGTAGATGTAATATAAAGGGCTGATTTACATGTAAATGACATTTTACTGCGACTTCCTTCCTTCCATTTTTAGTGATGAACTGAGATATATGAAGTTGCAACGTGTTAACGCAGTCATGTGCATTGTGCACTTCACATGAACGTAAATACTGATCCGTAATATTCGTTGACTGGATTGACCTACTGACAGTTTGAATTTAAACTCCATCCGTAACGTCTGAGTAATTATGATGAATCGCATCTATACAAGTGGTCAGTTATTTTATGAGCTTAAGGAGTTACAGTCAACACTACAGTGTGAATGACCACATTTTCACAAGTATGTTAAACAGATGTATTTTGATGATATGAAACAAAAAACGTTGCGTGTCCTAATGAGTAAGACATTGATACATTTAACCGATGTTGACTTTCACCGTATTTGGAACCCTCACGGCAGACTGCATATCAGTCCAGTGGATTTACTAAGTTTATTTCTGAAATGAATATGTATTCGGTAGCTATCTGAGCTGAAGTACAGTTGCTGAAAATGTGACTACCCTAAGTTAAAAAGATTGGACGGTTTCCGAATGTACCGGATAACCTTAGTAAAGTGCATACATTATATGACGCCTAACTAACCAGGACGGTTAAAGTTCACACTAAAATCTTTTGCGCATATACTGAACTGAAATAATATCCGACTTTTAGGATTGTTTCTCCGGTCGCCGTTATTGATTTCTTCGCTGAGGAAAATTCATTTTGATTCGAAATTACCCGAAAAAAGTCACGAGAACAACAAAGTAGCGAACGAAACTTCTTTATTTGTAATGCTTCATCACTTTTACTAGTAAGCCGACACGGCTTGACCAGTTTAATCCTTGTTTGGACTCGTCAGGTGGAGATAGACTGGATGAGGGATCGAAGCTATTAACCTTTGTTTTACGAATCAGCGTTCTTTTCCGGTCGGCCACCTGTTCTTTAAGCGTTGCCTGTGATGTGAGAACTTGTACTCACTTGAGTCATAGCTCGTTTCCATCTCGTTAGTAACCCTGGACAGTCCACTTTCTCTGTGCTTGAATACCAAGCTAAATACAACAAAATAAACAAAAGAACAGTAACCAGGATGAACAAGAAAATTGATCAGCAGAAATTATGGACCGCACGTTCGTCAACAAATTGTGTTTAATTAACTGGCGGGTAGAAGAGGTTAACTGTTTGCACGAGCTTCTTCTGGAAGCAAAAGGCAGTTCGTGTGATCGGGTCTAGACAACGGCCAACATTCAGAATTTTGCCACTTGTGATAGACTTCCTGGCGCCCAGTAGTTGGTATGAAAGACAACTTCCTTATCGATGGAACGACTGGAGTCAGGTAACTGAGTTAGAATCGTGTACGAAACCGTTTTATACGCACCAATGTTCAACCACGCAGGTTGATGTTCACGTAGTCTACCAGATAACTGGCTTGTAGTACAACGAATATATGGTGCTCCTAATTGTACCAAATGACTATGACAATTTTTCACTACTTCAAACGTTGTATATTCAGATCGTTTGGATATTGCGAATAATAAGCTCCCCTTCAGTTAAATATATTGACACAGAAGCAGGAAAAGTATATATTGTGTTGGCTTGGAATCCAATTTGTTTTAGCAACATTATATTCATAAAATTATATATCCGACCACGTAGCATTACTGTATTTTTGAATTGATAATGAAGGTTTTGAACTGGTGTTTGCAACAGCACGTTTACGCTTATGTTTATTGGATATGAGAGCTATCGCGAAATTAGGTCATTCATGCTTAAAATTTGCAGTATTCTTGAAATCAGATTTTATTCGCTAGTAAAATCACAGTTTGCCTTGCAAACAAACAAGTTCAAACGGTCAGCGAGCATACTTAGGTTGCTGGCAGGAAATAAAATGTTCAGAATGATGGGACTAATCTCACGCGAGTTACTTTTTGCCGTAACTAAGTGTTGACGAGCTTGTTCTGTCTTTTCGGAATGGAAAGAGAAAACGAGGGAATGTGTGTTACACATGACATTTTGATTGTAATCCAACAGAGTGTCTAGGATCGAAGCTTAGTTTCAAAGATTTACACGTATACCACTGGCTTAGACGGATTAAGTTAACCAGATCTATTAGACAGGGGATGGAAATGAGGGAGAAAACGATGGATAGACACATGGGAGATAAGTAGGTTTTCCAGCATTTGCACACACGGAGCTAATCTGTCTGTTCTCCACCTAATTATTTTTTATAATTTTCGTATGTGCTTGCTTACGAGTAGTAAAGCAAACATTTGTTGGATTGTTAGTATCAGTCTATTGTTAAGTAATCTGGATTATACGGTACGGTGAAGTTTGAGCATTCGAATGTAAATACTTGATACCTGTTTCTCTCTTGTCCGATTTTCTTCAGACCTTATATGGAAAATTTTGAAACTTGATATTGAAAAGATTCACTGCAAAATATTGGATTTAAATCAATCAATCATAATATAACATGGAGAGGTAGACTGCTTCGAATCAGCTGGCATGCAGTTGGTACTTCGGTAATCAAGAGTTTGGCAATTTGGAAATTTATCTATGAGTTAATTGTTTACGTTAACACGGACATATCGCGAAACAAACAAACTCAGAAGTGTGTCACTATGTTCGAACCGGAGAGAAATCTACATTCACACAAGGTAAGTTGTTACATTGCTCCTGACAAATTTAGAGTAATCCACTTAATGACTTGCAGCCGACAATTTAATTAACGACAATTCAGACATTCGTGGCAATGAAATTATTTTCCAAGCGAGAAGAGGTAGATGAAATGCTCCAAATTTGCATGCGATATTAACTAAATACCACAATAAATCTTACCTTTCATCTTCAACGTCAACTAACCAAACACTGGAAAAACGGTCACAATGAAGAAACAATAAACGACCTTGTAAAGTGGTCATCGATCAATGATGTGACAGATCCTCAAAAAGTTACCTCTAGATGATGGTCAGTGTATCAGATAATGCTGAGCTGAAAAAGTCTTAGTAACAACAAAACTGGTTATGATTAGCAAATATAATTATATTATCTTCGTGCAGTGAACAGCCAAAATTTCACTATACTTTTGCACCTCTTGTAATAAAAAGAAGTGAAGTATCAAACACAACTTTTTACAGTCAAACTAGACACATCCCAACGAATGCAACACTAGGCACCGCATCAAACGTGGGATATCACATATGCCAAACAAACCTAAAACATCAAAGCGATTGGAAACAATGCAAACGGTTTCCACCAAAAGATGCTGTCATCATATATGACTGTCCCGGCATTCACCTCTTAATGTGTTCTTGGTTTTGGTAGTTTTACAAGGTATACTTGGTGCGTGCTTCGGAGGCTAATGTTTTTCATTAGTTTGCGCAATATGTTCGCGGTTGTAAGAGTTAACTGATAAACAGAATGCGCGTATTCTCTCCTTATCAGTGAGTGATAGAGTCCGCTTTCACCAAAATGGATACTTGAGTAAACAAACTTATAGTGCACGCATCACCAAAAACCTAAGTCAGTTAATTTTTTTATATATTACGGTGAGTCTCAACAGTCACATTCACCAGCGTGTTTTCAAAAAGATAAGTGACACGGATAATATGAATGAAACTCAAAAGCATTTTATATGGACAATGGTAAGAAATTTCGAGTGTGTGGATCCAGAAAGATGGGAAGCTTGTCAGTACATCTCGACATGGCGTTGTCAATGTTTATGAACCTCTAAAAATAGAATAACGCTAGTTTCGGCTAGTTACCTTGCTTCCCTTTGTTTCAGTAAAGCTTCGAAAAAGACATACTACATGTAAACTAAAAAATAGGTGTCAGGAAATCGAAAATCAGATGGAATATCACAAGATTATTATCCACCTGGAAAGCAGAAAAACTGCGGGAAGGCATGATCGAAAGAGTCCGACTAACGAGGTTAATAAAGATGGCAGTTTGCAGATATACATTTAAAAAAAATAACTTGAGCGTTTTAGAAATAATACGTTGAATTTTTAAGACCAAGGGAAGAGAAAGTAAACACCTACTTTCTATATTTCGATTATTAACAATAATGCCAGGTTAATTACGAAAGTAGTAATATGGGTGGGACGAACACATGTTTTCTAAAAGTTTTACTCAAGCCGATAAAACCGCGCCATTTCAGTCATATATGTCACAAGACTATACTGAACACATGAGATTACTCTTATCATGTGACATCAACGATTAACACTAAAGTCAGTTTAGTTGGTTGGTACTAAACCGGACTGGCTGAGTGTTACATTACACCATTAAAGTCAGTTGCTTGCATGGCTATAGTCCTTATGAGTTGTTTGTGACCATCGGCTGATTCAATGTCCTATGACAGCATAGGTAGTGATTTTCTGACCTGATTGGGATCGACTCAATGGTTGCCAAAATACACTGATGGAAGGGTTTAGATTGACTGAAGACAAGTCCGTTGATAACTCACAATTATTTGGTGATATCCAAGCGAATGACTGACATCAGAAGGATATGCAACGATAAGATTGGCGATTGATTTTTGTGCGGTGGTTTCTATTCAACTTGAGTTTCTTCTGTTTTTTCCAATACAAGTCTAGCCGTTAATTTAATAAATTCTGCCGGAAAGCAGCAAGGTGCAATAAGTACCCAGTTATTGATAGATCGTTCAATGGTAACGTGTCTATCTGGTACAGTTTTAAGACTGGCTTTGCAGTAAACCTACCTGCAACTCCGTGTCTAGGATGAACAATGTTTTGATCACCTAGTAAGAATTTTAAGCTAGAAACTAGTTTTGATTGAAGAATATGTATGTAAAAATTCTTTAGTCAGCTCTCTCAGCTAGTGCTAATCTTGAGCAAGCTGAAGTTTCTCTAAGCAATAAATGTTACACGTATTCTTGATCTGATGGATATCTTGAGAACCCAGTCGGTTAAAAACCTCTGGATATTTCTTGAAAATAAAATTTGTACTTCACAACATCATACGCATATTATTGAACATAGGTCTGGAACTGATAACACCAAACCTGTATTCTTACACTGATAAAACTTTATAGACGTCTTTTGAGAATAACACATTTTCGACGGTGAGAAAGTAAAAATACAAGAGTGGAATAGAGAGGAATTCAGATTAAAAAGTATACTGTAACAAACAAAATCTGTATGAACATATGCATCAAATCACATCCGATATTCCGTGTTTATGCGATCTTTTTATACCTCATAAAAGTAGCTTTTCAATGAGGCTAACAGTTGGGGATGTGTAGTTCATCAACTGCCACCCAGTCAACTGAATTACACAGGTGGCACGACATTGTGCGGTTTATTGATTGCACTATATATGCTAATAGCAAATACCATCTAGTGGTCCCTTGTAAAGTGACTTCACCATCCAGAACTTGTCCACCATGGAAACAATAAGTTTTGTGTCTAATCATATGAAACAACCGAAAAATATTAGGGTTACAGAACTCGAACTTACAAGGATAGCATCAAACCGTACACCCCGGCTATTCACTTTCCGATCTACACCGAGTAGTACTGATGATCGGACAGGGTTGCAATGGAATCTTCGGGCATGTTAGCAAGAGGTGCCTTCCTGGACCGACCAGAACATCAACTGCAGCTTGTTATTCTGAGTCTTCCTAGGTATCATTGATATGTTGATGTTATATGTAGTTATATGGAGGTAAGCATAGTCTAGCTAACATACTTAACACTGTTAGGGCCGTATGTGTAAAAGTTTGTTTCATTTTGAAAAAGGAAATGAAGAACACGATGCAATATCCAGATGTTCATTCGAGCAGACACCACAGGGGCGCACTAGGTAGATCAGAGTATTGTAGATAGGGATAAGGCAATGTAGCAACTTTAGCAATTTTCCGGATTGCGTTTCTGTTCGGAAAACCGTAGTGTTCGCTTGCGAAGTCACATGTTAACAGCTATTTCAGATAGGTGACGTAGTCTCATGACAAATGTTGGACCAAGGTTTTAAGTTGTACTCGCATGAATATGAAACACTAAGACCAATTGCTATATATACAGTCTGAAGTATTAGGAATAAATGTCATTTAATGGAACTGGGTAAATGATTGAAAAGAACTGGGTATCATGGTTGTACATATGCTTGCGTTCATATAAACTGAACATCACCCACAATTGATCGCAGCCGTCGCACTCCCGTAAACTTTCCGGTCAGTCCATTTCGAAAAGCACTTGACTTGAGTTTCGCTCCCATTAGGGCTCGTCAGTAGTGCATATCCTCGCTACTACCGAGACTAGAACCACGGCCACACTGTTCATGAGGCAACCGTGTTAACCACTGCGCCATTGACCTCACGTTAGGCACGACCGAATTGTCATATGTGAACACTCAACCACTTTCGCTTGTGAGTAATGATCAGGTTGCCCGATCGTCTTGAAATGGAGACACAGTAACTGTCCTGTTAACTCCAATCGATGACCCCTCGACTAGTTGAGCTCACAGAAATCATTGACTTGTTGAGCGGTATTTGATTACTGATGACTAGAAGGGGGTTTTGATTTTCATATATATTGAACATCACCCACAATTGGTCGCAGCTGTCGCATCCCCATAGACTTTCCAGTCGGCCCCTTTCGAAAGTGGTTGAGTGTTCACTTATGCTAATTTGGTCGTGCCTAACGTGAGGTCAATGGGGCAGTGGTTAACATGATTGCCTCATGAACAGCGTGGCCGTGATTCTAGTCCCGGCAGTGGCGAAGATATGCACTACTCTAATGAGAGCGAAACTCGAGTCTATACCTTTTTCCACACTGGTTTTTCTTTTGGGCATAAGAATGTATCTTTCGTGTGAAAGCCTTTCGTTTTAGTGCAGTAGAATTTCTCCATTGTATTTTCAGGCTGTGGAAGTGGCTTATGATTGGTCTAGTGGACTCATATTTTACGGCCTTTTTGATTGCGACTGCACGCATTGGCTGCTGCGATAGGGCAATATCCGAGGGAACACTTGAGTTGTGAAGGCGGTCATGTGGTCCAATCATTGGCTTGTGCTCTCTGCCCCCTCTTGGCTGGACTCTACACCCCGATTGGACCACATGACGGCCTTCACAACTCAAGTGTTCCCTCGGACATTGCCCTATCGCAGCAGCCAATGCGTGCAGTCGCAATCAAAAAGGCCGTAAAATATGAGTCCACTAGACCAATCATAAGCCACTTCCACAGCCTGAAAATACAATGGAGAAATTCTACTGCACTAAAACGAAAGGCTTTTACACGAAAGATACATTCTTATGCCTAAAAGAGAAACCAGTATGGAAAAAGGTATAGTGATTCTTTTCGAAAGGGGCCGACTGGAAATTCTATGAGAATGCGACAGCTGTGATCGATTGTGGGTGATGTTCATTTTATATGAAAATCAAAATCCCCTACTATTCATCGGTTCATATAAATATTTAAGTCGGTCTCTCTCAAGTTAAACGTTCCACCCATTTGGACCTGGAGTTGTGATGTTCACCAACTTACACTCAAACTTGGTAATAATATCAACTTCAGTTTTGCAAGCATAGGAAGTTTCTGAATCATTGACTGAAACAGCACAATATTCCACCTGCTCTGACAGATGGGTTGCAGAAGCACATCAGAAATTCGAACCCTAAACTGGTTAATGTTCCACGAAACAGTTTAGGCCTGCGCTAGGCATCAAACAGTTTTCAACACCGTATAACGAAAACATTGTGACTTAGCTGGGAGAATGTCAACGCGACCACCGATTTTCACGAGAACGGCTGCAGTCAGAATGGATTTGTGTTCACTACCCTGACTTCTGAAATACTCGACGAAGCGTACTTATATTAAAAGTCGAACCTTTTATGTGACTAATCGTTCCATGGGAAGCTTTCCTCACAGCAATAATCCTTTTGCCGATCTCTAAGTAGAGATGATAATTAGCGTCACTGGTGTGTGTACTCTTCGAAACATATTATGTGTCTCCTGTTGTTCACGCTGACAACCTGCAAACATCCTACGCTTTGTTTCCATCTCAAGATAATGGTCATCGACGAACTGTCAGCACCTCTTGAACCGACTCCATGGTTTTTTATCCGGCGACTTTCGAATTTCAATTATTCTTCCTTCATCTACCTCAGACTTGGTTTTCAGGCTAATAATCCATGCACCACGTCGTGGCAAACGTGAGACATTTCGGTATTGCTTCACTGGGAATTACTGGTGCACTCCCGCTCTACACTCACCAGACAATATTGTGCCAGTGTGGGATTTTGTAAATCCACTCATAACTCGCATATTGTTAGTCTTCTGTGAGAAGCATTTTACCTTTCTATGAAACACCTGGCTGGCTACAGACGGATATTTTGATCAGCCATGGGAAAACGCCTATAAACAAAATGTCACATCATGGAATCTGCTGCAGATGATTATATGACCTTTCATTCGACCGAAGTTCCAAGGGATGAGCAAATACCATTGTTGAACGCCTACAATTCCATCGCTTATATCAGCAGCATCAATAGCCTGGTGTGTACAGTTAATACTACAAAACATAAAAGGGTACCTAACGAATAGTTGGAATTTGGTTAATTTCAAGGTGAACACCATTTACATTTGAGTGCGGCCTTTGCATTAGCAAAACTTTCCAACCAGCCTATTTATAAAAGAGGCATTAGACGCGAGATTCGTTCTTGTTACAGCTGGTCAGTAGTGCACATCCTTGCGTTCAGAACTTACAAGCCGTTCTTGCCTAACTTAAGGTCATTGGCGCAGTGGTGAACACGGTCGCCTGATGAAAATGTAGCCGGAGTTCTAGTCCAGACCGTTTCAAGGATATGCACTACTGAAGAGTTAAGACAAGAGAGGAATTTGAGTCTAATGCATCTTTCTGAAAGTCTATCTGAATGCGGAGGCTTTGAAAATATTTGAGTGACGTTCAACCTGTAAACAAAGAGATGTTAAGAAATAACATCAGACGCTAAGTCATAATTTCTCACTGATTAATAAGACCATAATCAATCATGAACGGTGTTGTTTTCGTGCGCGGAAAATACGGGATTCCCACAATATCACCAGGTTAAATATGGGACGTTTCACGGGCCGCATTGTAACCGATCAGCTAGACGATGTGAGTCAATCGTCCTCATTTTTGTACGGCTAGTCTTGTCCAGTCAGTCCACATGGCAACGAATAAACATGATTGGGAACCACGTTGGTGGCTTCATGTGAGTTGGTGGGTCTTACCTTAGGCTTTGGTCGAACGAGAGCTGTGAGAGATATGTGTCTATGGTTTCGACTAACGACACTCCGGGTATGAATTACATCTGATTGCAAGATAATCCGTCAGTATGCGTCAACGTCAATGATGTCGCTACATTAACCCTGCCCACAAATGCCGTGATAAAAGTGCCTAACATGTTGACTAGCGTTCGATGACATTTAGGGAGTCTTGCAAACCGTCCTGTCCCATTGAGAATCTTAGTTGTAACAGACGGTGGGATCAACTAGCCTAGTGAACTTAGTGTTATCAAACATTAGAGACAAAAAGTGTTTCACTAATCGGTCGTTGCAGTATACAGAAAATTGTGACTTTCGTAATCACTCAATGTTTTGAGAAATGGTACAATAAGCCATTTCAACAGACGTGTTTAAGTGCACTGCAGATCTTAAAGATTTCGTATTTTACGGATTCCTGGTTTAAGTTCAACGAGTGAAGTAAACTTTATAGCATGCAAATAGACCTCGTGGTGTTGAGGCGTAAATTTGCAATACCACTTACATATGATATGTTAGAGAGGGTCATCATGATATACAATAAGGACTAAGAAAATAGGATGACGTTAATATGGGTAGTGATATTTTTACAAGAATGCGTGAAAAAGACCGCTGCAGGTATGTCGACACTTCATTTCAAATGATTGCGGTTTATTGAACGAAAAGATAGACTAATTCCGCTCTCGGAGTTTTCAAACGATGGTCGATCAGAAAAATCGTCGGAATTCAGTTTGATAAATCAGCACGCTTTTCAGGATTCGGATTAATCAACCAACAGTAATATATAGTAGGTTGAAATGAACCGATCGATAATCAGTATTTCTACTATCCGGTTATGCCGCTTGTCTTCCGATTTCTCTCAAAATGTTCTGTGTCCTTGTTCATAACAAACAAATAAAACTGGATTATTAATATAATTGGCAAAATTGTTGCAATGCATGGTTGTTTATTATCTGCTTCATATCATGTGCTACCAAGACTAGTTGGTCCTCTTCTGTGTAACATGGGCTAGCCTGAGTTTTGAACTGTGCGATGAACGGGTCGGTTTACTACACTCCGGAATGTGGACTGATGTAGTGAATTTTAAGTTATAGCAGGACGCATTCTGCTAAACGCCAAATAGTTCAACAAGTTATTACTTCAATGTTACTTCCAACGTCAAAATTATGGTTTTTAGGTCAACTTGTCTGCCCATTAGGTACGCGTTTAAGGTACTTCCTGCTTCAATTGATCACGGGCACATTAGGTTACAACTGAACGGTTGTTAGCCGTCAACTTTTGGCAAAATCCTGCCCCTGGAGGTGATACTGCACGCAGTGGGCTAAATTTGAAAATGGATTATATTCTAATAACCTATTCCGTCTTGTTTTGTCAAGGCGTTCACGACCAAACTAACACTCAAGTCTACGCTCGCCGATGTTCGATTTCATCTAGGTGTGGGATCGTAGGTCAAAACTTTACTTGACAATGGCCCATATGAGCAAAATATCCTGAACATTTCCTATGAGCAATGATAATGTCAAAATGGTCGTCCCACACTTCGGTAGCCTGGATGCATTAGGCCCATTTTATATTTCTGGATGATGCTACACAGAAACTCCATTAAAACAGTACACAATTTCCTGACTTTCACTCTCCGTACAATACTTCACGACAACTTTGGTTATTGTGTGAACTAGTCAGTCAGTTTTAAACAATCTCATTTCAAATTGTGTATTCGTGATACTAACAAGAATCAGCAAGTTATGATGTGGACTGTGTTCATTCAAGTGAATAATGAACTGCTAAAACTAATTAGCCATTCATGTCGGGGTCGAGTGTATGGAAAAGTGACTGACTGAGGTCAACTTCTCAGGCTGAGTTAAAACAAGAACGAAACAGGGCAGAATACGCAACCGTCCATTTATGAGGGTCGTTGTTGACATATACATGCAAACACAAACGCATATTTCGACTGGATGTGAAACGCTGATCTGATGTCGTTTAGTAGTTGACGTAAGCTGCCCAAGTGTGGTGGGAATAGAAAATAGTTTCAAAGTAATTAACCATTTGAACTCAAGTGACCAAGAACAGATGTATTACAAGCCACCATATTTCTCAAGTTAAGAAAGTATTCATGTACCTCTTTATATATCGTCATTTTGAATGGGACTACAATACATATATGTATATTTCACTAATAGACACTTCACTTATGTACTTGTCAGCAAATACCCCCACAAGATGGGGTTAATCGAAGTCTAATACAGGGAGGTATATATATTAGACTTCGATTAACCCCATCTTGTGGGGGTATTTGCTGACAAGTACATAAGTGAAATGTGGGAACTCCATTCAACTGTACTTACTGCTCACTTCATTTTATCTAATCTGCTTACGCATATGCGTGAACAGAATATGTAATCACCTTAATTGAATGAAGAATTATTTATTATTGTTTATCGGCTGTTCCAGTCACTCTAAGTGAAAACCGCTTAGTCAGTCACTCGTTAGTTCACACGACCGAGCACAATTTCCCCAAGGGGAAACCCAATTGAACTTTTACTGTGAGATATTTTCCAAATTAAAATCTGTCAAATTACTCATTAATTCTAGAGGCACATCGAGTCTGACATGCTGCTCGTCAGAGACTGATAGTGGACGATCGATAAGAGTGTTGGAGCAAGTTAGATGAATGCGTTTTCGTGTGCTCCTAAATAAATGAACTGTTGAACTAACGAGTGGACAACCTCACGTTCTAGTGCGATGCCAAAGCAGTCCACAGACGAACTGCTATCTAGTCACCCTGAATGAACGAGCTGATAATCATGGATTACACTGTCAACGAGTTGCTTTATGCCTGCTAACCATAATGAGATTTCATTTTAATTTTCCGTGGCTAGAACGGCGGATATAAGGAGATACAAATATTTTCCGCATTTTGTGTTACTTTGTTGGTGACTAGACGCCGTCTCATTGCGAAATCACTGCGCTTCTCAGAGGAAAATCATATTATGCAACGTTGTTCAACACTAGAGGCATAGTGTTCAGTGAGATGGGTTAATGGTAGGCATGGCAGTTAGATGTGAAAATGAATTAATGTAACGTTGAGTATGCTACGGTATTACCTGCTTCAGTGGTTTATTCCAAGGACAGAGCATATGCACATAACAATTAAACAGCTTGAGAGAGCGGGCTGTGCTGTTTTCAGTGGCAAGTTACAAATTAGCTGCTCTATGCTAACTGGTCCTGAACATCGGTATTGCCTATGAAAACACATGTATTGACTGAGTTCTGCAAACCACCCTGCCCGTGTTGTCCAGAAGTGTGCATGCCACCTCTCACTAAAAGATCAAGTGACTGAGTCTCTTCATGTTTTAGTCGGCAGTTACGTGGTTTCCACAAGGAACACGATCTTTGCCATAGGTCTGCCTTCCTTTAACTAAAAGTCTCACTCTGATTGAAATCGGAACGTAATCGTTAAAGTGTAAAAAATTGTAGGTATGCTACAGTGGAAGACTTCTTGTGACAAGTGTAGACCATTTGGTTTGGCGCGTTTCCCAATAAGCTGAAATGCGTAACCTGAAGCGCATAGCATAACCACACAGGATAAAGAACGTAAGACATCGGTCACTATTAGTTTTCAATATTGTTGCCGGCATCCGTTTGAATTAGCATGTCACAATGACCGGAGCCAAAGGACGCCTGAGCACAACCATCATCACAAGTGACTTGCACTACACCACTTACGGTTTCACTCAGATATCAATTATCCAGTGTAAATCCGAATGAATAAGACCAAAAGTTGGGTGGATGATACCTTCGTGTCCATCTGGCCAATGCTGGCTATTCAACTGATTTGGTAGCACCAAAGCAAAACCCGTATCCATTTGAAGATAAACAGACAGTCACTGCAATAGGAAGAAAAAATATTGAATATATAATGCAATAAATATTTTGGTAAAGGAGTACATGTTAATGCACTCTGGAAAAGATAGGGAGGAAAAACAGAATTCAAGTTTAGACTAAAGATCAGACGAAATATTTGTCATACAGTACACCAACAAAGCTAAAGAAGGGAAAAGGTAGAAGGCATTAGAGATTCAGGTTTCTGAAAAGAAGAGCGGGTAATTTGTCAAAGGACGGTGGGGGCTATTTGATGTAAACAAGAGAAAAAACGAACATAATTGACATAATCCACTTGAAACTTACGTACTTGTTGTCTCTTCCTCGGTGTAATACGAGTACATTGGTGACCACTAAGTCGAGGCAACCGGCGCATTTGCTGCCGCACACATCGCGACGTCATATAGTCTTGTCACCATGACCCATAGCACCGATGGTTCCCTTGCATACTGCACTCTTCAATTCACGGTCGCCCAACTGCTGTTCACTGAACTAACGCACGCCCCTCTGGATATTATTTTTCTAGATTGTTTGGTTCCATGCTAAGTCTTTCTTACACCTAAAATCAACGTTACAATGCGAAAGACATATTTGATAACCTCTTGGTATCTCAATTGTTGACCACCATGAATCCACTAACCTGATTTCATCTGCCCCTACAACAGCTGTTTTGGAGTACGGTCAACGCTATTCGACGGATGTGACCTGGTCAACAAAGCTGACTGACCGTCAGCATGGCTTCCATTCCGTCCATGTACGCTTGCCGCAATGCCTTAGTGTTCGGAACGATATCTGACCACCAAATACCCAAGATACATCTCAGACGTTGCAAATGAGGATGAACAAAATAGCACACGTTCCGCTGACACAATGTCCAAGTTTCACTCCCGTACAGCAGTACAAACAGTGCCACGTGGCAATACACACAGAGATCAGTGGCCATATTCAGATTGTGATTTTTCCAAACACTTCTTTCAAGATGTCCGAGAGCAACACCTTTTGCCACACGAGCTCGTAACTCAGTCCACGGACAAATCTGCCAACAAATTAGCACCTAAGTAGAAAAAGTCTGTGCAGCTGTTGACGACATCTCCATTGATGCAAATTTTGGCTTCTTGTGCAGAAACAGCACTTCCGCCCGGAGAATGCTGAATAAAGGAAAATGTCTTGCCTGTGTTGATATCCAATCCAAACAAAGATACCGCCAACGTGAAAGCAATGGTCAGTCGCTGCAGTTCATCTTCGCTATGTACGAACAGCACGCTCTCATCTGCAAATAGAAAGATGAATGTCTTTGAGGTCTGTAGTCGGCTCGAGGCAACGAAAATTCGAATATTCAGTAGGCACCTATCCGTCTGGTACCCTACCTTAACATCGTCCTCCCCAGAGTCCTGGAAAGCAACTGTCAGCGTAGCAGTCAAATATAAACTAAATATGGTTGGAATGGAACAAGGCGCGTTCCAACTTCACTACGCCATTTTTCAGGATTTCATCTGGTAACGCATCCTAGTCCGCAGCCTTCCCATTGTGTAGTTGTGCAATCGCTCTTTGAATCTCTGGCAAATCCGGGGAGAGAACAAGTGAGGACTTAATATCCTGCTGAGGTAGCCGGTTAACGGTCACACAACCAATGATAGCAGGACAGGTCATTAGGCTACCAAAATGTTTGTGCCAGATTCTCATGAACATTAGCTAAGTGACGGACAACAGTTTCGATCCTGTTTAATAAAAGGTACGTCAAACTTGTTATCAAGTGTCATAATAACACTCTTGACACGTACCCCCTACCGCACGGGGCACCGGTCATTGCAATTGCAGAAAAATATGAATCACTGCCGTTAGCCACTAAGTATCACTTTTCAAGAGGTGAAGTCAGTCAATCATTTGTTCGCCTGCAAACTAGAATGTATTTCTAATAAGTAGTGTGGCAGATTTATGAATTTAGATGAGACCCAACTGTGAAAATTCAGGGCTTCGGCTGGATTCGAACATGCGACAGAAACACCATGCCTCAACACGGCAAGGGATCTACCAGCTGAGCTACGAAGCCACGCCAGGAGCTCAGAAATTTCACATTTGGACTCGGTTACCCACCCGTCTCACTGTCTCATATGGAATCCACCAAATGATCCAGGGGATCGACTGCCCCAGCAGGATTTCTCGAACAGTTCACGGTGGAATCCACCAACGCCACTGTTGAGCATAGAATTTGTATTACTAATAAGTAGTATGGCAGAGTTATTAATGTATTTGAAAATGAAGGACTACAGCCACTGACCATAAACTACCTACCTTTCCTCAAACAGTGACCGTGACCCGTTTGCCTAGTGGCGACGTGTTTATAACATTACCATGACATTTTCGAGTTCATGGTGCGCATGACGCAAGTGAAACCCAAACGCTACAGCCTCTTTGCTGGTCGTCTCTGAGATTAATCGCATACGAGAGCCCACTCTTTAACCTTTTCTAAGAAAGCTGTAGATGTTTACCAGTTTCAAGCCAACCACAAATGGCTAATCGAATTCAGTCTGTAATAAAGTAGAGAAACAGCTAAGAAATATAAGCATGTTCCACACAAGTCAATGTCAAGAGAAATAGAGCAAAAATTACTTTGACCACCGGTTTAATGCGGCTGCATATTACGCTGCCTTATTCTAAACAACTCCTCCAAACCGTATTTTAATTTACGATTTAACAACCTGATAACTCTTAACGGGTAACGCACAGGCTGTTCACACAGCCTAGGGCTCGAAACGGGTATTATTGAGGAAGACTAGAAGTTCCAGATTTGCCAAAACAATCATAACAAAAATTTACACCATGTAGTTTCACAGCTTGTGAACGTCTCCTTCCACTGAGGTCGACTCATAGCTTACATTTAGAAGAGACCTAGTTGCGACAACTGCGTACTTCCGCTGGATTCGAACCAGCTGCAAAAACAGGATGCTTAAACTAGGCAAGTTTTCCCAAGGCTGAGTTACTACACCTCACCGGAAGCTCAGAAATTCCATATTTGAACGGAATTTCTGATTGAGATGAAAACCAAACGACTCACCAGTAACACAACTTTAATTCTTAACGGTGGCGTTGGTAGATTCAAACATAGATAGGTTGCAAAACTCGGTTTTGCGCTCACTCCATACGATAAGGTGAGATCGTCAAGCAAGAGTCAAAATGATACATTTCTGAATTATCGGCACGTCTTCGTAGCTCAGCCGGCACAACGCTTGCTGTGTCTGAACATTTCATTCCTGTTGATGGTTCGAGTCGAGCCGAAATCTTGAGTCCTCGCAATTGAGCCTCTTCTAACTTAAATTGGCCAACCTACTCAACAGTAACCCCACATAAATGTTGGATATAACGAGTTGATTTATCTCATACACTCAGTGAGGCACTATGGAAAACGAAACACAGTTGATCAGTCATTGAGGTTTTACCGAGCGTAGCCTGGTGAATTGCTTGTACAAATATTGGTTTTTCAATCGTCAAGTTGAAGAAACTGATCTACCAAGTTTATCGTAAGAATCATATTGGCGTTATTTAGGGTGCACGATTGCCATATTTAAGCCGAGTTTATAATGTCTGTACAATAGACTGAGATAGTGGATATAACGTTGAACTAGCCGACTCACGACATTAACTGAGTCCCAGCAACCATCTGGCCAATCCGATGTAAATTACACCGCAGCTGCCCTTGGTCAAGGTCACAGGTTCGACGCTTGCTCCACTTTCGCTCGATCATAACTAGAGGCAGCACGTGTATTTGCAGTCACGTGCACTGGGAGCCAGCGCAGTTAACACAACTCACGTGACTGCACACACTGGCATACACAAACAAGCCTGTGGTGCGGTTCACGTACACGCGAAACGGCACGATGTGGTCATGTGACAACAATGGAAATTTTGGTTATCATCACCATGTTGGCTACTCACAGTTTTATCTGTGGGGTTGTTTTAATTCCATCCCTTATCATACGGTCCGAATCTCACGTTATCTCTAGGGTCGAATCAACACAACACTGACCACAGCTAATCCATCGTCCACTTGTCAATGAGTTCTTGCACTTCATTCGCAGAAAATAGTCATCGCCACAAGTTTCCACTGTGTAACACGGCGGGTTCATAATAAGCACTTATATCTTCTGCTATTATGGTATGATATGCAAGAGATTTAAACGATGTGGCTATCTCCATTCGTTTACCCAAATCCTCCACAGAAGCTGTACGGAACGCAAGTCTAAAAACCTCGCCAATCAGTGAATCTCCACCGTTCACTGAAAAACCACATCTGCCCAGAAAACATTGGTTACTCTCAACAGACTTATTGATCCGGGCAATTCATTCCGCTCTAGCGTTCTTGCTACGAGTTAGATTCCATATAATAGCTGTATTCTTCATTAGGCAGCAGAGGGAATGAAGAAGATCTGCACTCGTCCAAGTTGTTACACTCCCATTCATCATATGATATGTAGCGGTTCTTAAACTGTGCTGTTGAACCGCGTATCCCAATCCTGTTGTATATTTTACTATGTGAGCTGGAGCCTACCTTTGTGAATTTCTATAACATGGAGGTTCTGCAATCTTGTACATATTTGGTAGAGCTATCCTCGGACAGTTCTACATATTTGTGGTCTCCAGCCGTAGGACAGTGCAAGGTTCTTTTGTATTCTTAATGAGGTTTGGTGGTATAACTGATTGACTAGTCTCAAGTTGTTCCGCCATATAGCTTATTCTATCCATGAATAAGCGTAGGCAGATCAACACTAGGTCCTTTTTGTGGCCCATTAACGTCGTATTAGATGTTTATTTATATCCACCCCTTCTCTTTCTCCGTTTCTTAGTCGTGTATGTCATATCGCAACATATGTCTTATTTCTAATCCGATGAATTTGTCGGAACTTATTCAATTAAAGTATCGTGGTGCGCTGTTGAAAGACTGTGCAATGCTTTTCTCGTCCAAACCCTTGAAGGTATGATCAGGAAAGTGTAGTTGACTTCCTTCAGTTGACCAGAGAGTTACTCAAATATCTGGGCTACAGCTGGATTCAAACCAGTGACAGAAACAGCGCTGTATCAGCTGAGCTAAACACGTGTGAAGTCACTTGTAAGTCCGTTGAAATGAAGACTCCTTGTCATGATGGAAAACACAAACCATCATTAGATTTTCCATCCCAAAATTTCTACAAACTGGATTTACCGTCCAACTTCTTAGAGTGAAAACCTGGCTCACCAGTCAGTCATGTGAGAGTGTAATAAGTCTGAAGAGATCAGATTATCCACATACATTATTTATCTCTGTCTACGTTGCAAACCACTGAGCTTGGGTTGCACTAGTTATGGTCGCCTGAAGGCACAATCGCCCCCATTTTGTTCTTCCTTAATCCTTAAATTCAAGTAATCATGGACAACCTGTTTTTATCTTTGTGTGTACTCACAACATGCTAAGACGGAGTTGCCCATTTAGCATCTAACGTGGTACGAGTGAGAGCCTCACTGTCTTTAACCGGTGTCACTGTGTACACTGTTTTGTCGTGAATTTTGTAAACCGACAAATTGCAGGTCAAGCAACCATGCATTTGTTTCAGCACAACCACTCACGTGATATCCAGTGAACACACAATTCACATATATTCACCTTTATCTTTATTGAGCTGTCGCTGTTGTTCTCTTGTTCTCTCATCAACATAAAGCTTGCATGGTATCGTCCACGTCGTCACCCTCCATTCGAGAGAATGTCATTTAGGTGGCGCGCGTTGATTGCGGGTTTACGCATTGTCAGGTTGACTTTACTGTCGGACAAAGGTGAGTCATGGGATCTGGTGACCATGTGCCCATACGAAAGCGCCAATACACACACCGTGCAAGATCCATTATGTAGTTCACTGCACTACATTCATTATGCCAGCAATATTCATCTTCGATTAAGGAGGGCAAAATCTGTCACACGTTATATGGCGCATTTCAGATGGAAAGTTAATGCGTTGTTTGTCTCACAAAGGAACCAGGGGGGCATATCACACTGACAGCTGGCGTACCCTTTTCAGCCGAAATCACACTGTGCATCTTTGAAACCGTTTATTGTATTAATATTAACCAACAAAATAACAGAGGTTAATGTACAATCAGAACAATTTTAAAATCACTGTGAGTAGTAAAACTATGTAACTGGTAGTAGTGTAGGTCGTGCGCTTACTGTTGGCAGCTACCTGGCGTGAAATAGTGGCCTTTGACGCGTGCTTTGCAAAGCTTCCATGAGTTGCAGCACCGAATAACGAGAACAAATTACGGATTTCACAAGATTTATGTTCGAATGAATCCTATTTTACTTTCGTTGGTGTTATACGACAGACCGTTTAGAGAACAGCCAGAACATGCAAACGAAACGGAATATAAGGGCAAAGTGTCTGAGATCACAGTCGTTATCACTACCATGACGGAGATAACTTTATGAGCAGCTGTTTCTGAATTCAACAAGGATATGAAGTGGTTCAAGCAGTTAGTCACACAAACAAACTATCATGAGCAGACGAGGAAACTAGGATCCTGTCTTACCCGTTACCTGTTAAATTTCAGTGGCGGAACACAATTCTGACCTAGCTTCTACGTTTCGCGTTCTGTTTACTGATGACGCATGATGGAGCTGTGGTAAAAGCCTATCCACTTTATCACTCATTTAAACCACAGCAACAAGAGTTCAATGGACGGTCAAATTGACTTCGCTTTACGATGCAACATTATGATTAGACAGATGGTTTCATTGCAATGCCTTCCGTTATTCTTCACGTTCTTTGTTCAGCATCAGATCAAACAGACTATAGGCTATGAAATCAAATGTGCCATAACTGCTAACCAACGATAGAATCTAATTTCACTAATATCGTTACAACGCTATAAACATTCGCACTTACGTCGCAAATAACAAGGAATTATTATGAACAGCTCTAGGTCTCGTCCATATAATGCTAGATGTTCCATGCCAAGTACGTTTCTTAGGGCTATTCAATGTACATATATCCGTGTCTCACACAAACGATCATGTCTGCAAAATGTTTAAATGACTGTCATGCAGGGTTGCCACAATCATGTTAATGATAGTGTCGATGCATTCCGGCTTATTATTCTCCACTGTTGCTTCACTTTTTCGTCAGGTTGTTACACGCAATCACGCAATCACTAAAGTGTAGCAAATTAAACTCCGGCCTAAGTCACATTGTAACAAAAAGGTGTCCAATAAAGCTCGCGTTTATCAGTCACAATTTCAGTCTACAACACCTCCAGGTGTCTGCTCGCACGTCATGTGCACTTCTGCCTGTTTTGTGTGTGATCGGCGCCTTTTATCGGAGGGGGGGGGGTTCTGCCTGCCATTCTTCATCCGCTGGTCCGATTTCGTTGAGCGATGGCTCGTCCGGTCGCTCGTGTTGTTCGCCATCTATCCACCTGGGGCTTTGACCGTATTCCACGACCGTTTCAAGATATACCCCTGAGTTACTAATGAGTAGTGTGACAGATTTATGATTTTAGATGAGATACAACTGTGAAAAGTCAGAGCTTCGGCTTCGGCCCTGACTTTTCACAGTTGGGTCTCATCTAAAAAAATTCCTTTGAGTGTTAGAATAATCGCGCCTCCGATCTGGTCGTCCACCCTATTTTGCCTGCCATGTCTCGCCTGTTGGTCCGATCCAGTCGAGCGATGACTCATGCGGTCGCCCACACCGTCCCCGATCCGCTCGCTGTGGACTTTTGGACATGCCTCCCCTTGCGTTGAGATATTCCGCTGAGTGTTGGAATACTCGCACCTCCGGCCTGATAATCCACCACAATATGACACGAGCCTTCTGTCCTTTTTCTCCAAGTTCGTAACGAGGAGATGTCAAAACGTTTATTACTGAAGCAGGTACATGAACGGTTTATCTAAAATCCTGTTTAATTTGTGACCCATATTTGCTTTCAAATTCACAATTCGTTTGAGTCCTGTGCAGTTCTAATCTTGTATTCTCTGTGAGACGAGCTATGCAACACGAATGTTATGATGTTCCAAAGTGTTTTTGCTTGTTCTGCCCCAATGCTGTTTCACGCGAATCTAGGGGCTTTTCTGTTATGATGATTTTCTGTTATGATTTTCTGTTATGACGGTTTGAAGCTAGCATAATGACTGACAACCTTATTACTTGTTTGAGTACGTAAAAGTTGCACTCGTATCATTTAGGACGCCATTTTGCTCAGCACTGAATTTTGATAAGGCTAAGCAAAACCATTAAAAGTAAGCCGTTGTTATAAATGCCCTTTTGAAACAAAACGCTGAATTTTGCCAGTACAAGTATTTTGTGGAGGCCTTTCATGTCCTGTCCGAAAAAAATACAGGGCATAGTAGGGGAGATGAAGTCGACAGCAGTGGTTGCCGGCTGCTATTGAGTACCAATAATTCCTAAAGCTAATTACTTACACAGACAACAATTCAAATCTAGCAAACATAAATGCATGCACCTCCATCACATGTGTAAATAAAAGCGAACTTCAACCCACATCGTTAGCAAACTTTTCTGTGAGGCGTTAGCTGCTAGAATCAGACAGATAAACGGATGGGTTTGTGAAACACATACTTTTCTTGGCAGGGTGGGAGATTGCTCGTGTAAATATCGCATTCCTTGCTTACTGGTGCCTAAACTTCTGTTAAATGATAGGCCGATCATGATACTCTTTCAGCTACCCGAACATCAGAACAAACGTTGATCAAAAACTGCTACGTTTATCAAGAAATATTTTTGGAATTGACCTGTGCATCCGAGCGTATATTAGAGGTATGATGTTATAGGGAGCATATCATAGAATGCTAAATAGTGATAAGCTTGCTGTCGTTTTCAGTGCACAATTTTCAGTTCACGGAAGCTGACTATATCTCATAGTTTTTGACCATCACTGGAACTGGAAACAACGTATAGAAAGATACTTAAACATTTATTTTGGATTATTAGCCAAATAATATTTCTTCGACCAATGATGTAAACAGTACATTAGATGTCAAACTTCCGTATACGTATGCATGTGAATAGGGTAATTCACTGTCACTAGTTGGGCTCCGTTTGTACATGCAGTCTACATTTATGCGACTTCCGAACATATACATCTAGTATATCACTGTGTCCTATTCCATCTGTCAATATTCTGGTTGATTCAGCCGAATGAATTCAGCTGACCAGGAATTGGTTGTGGAAAGTTTGTTTGCAACCGGTGCCCACGAAACGTGACGTAATTCCGTTTGTCAATGATACTACTCAAGCATTATAAGTAGTTCGTATTTCGGCATCCAAATTGCATTGCATCGAACAAATTGTAGTGAATCAAATTAATGTTACTGCATAATGTTAAACACTAGATGCCAAAAGGAAATCATTGTTTGTAGATCAGGAGTAATAATAACATCTTAAGCAACTTGTTGGGTGGAACGTAAAATCATGATCTTCAGTCGCC
Organism: Paragonimus skrjabini miyazakii; assembly: GCA_014338405.1. NCBI lineage: Eukaryota > Metazoa > Platyhelminthes > Trematoda > Plagiorchiida > Troglotrematidae > Paragonimus > Paragonimus skrjabini miyazakii. The sequence continues at coordinate 254,690 of JTDE01000234.1, read as the reverse complement.
AGTTCTAGTTGTTTATTTTGAGTCATTTCCTTTTCGAGACATTGTCATATCAAAAATGATAACGATTTCTACTTTGAATCTATTTCCACACAGTATCAAAAGCTTCACTTACTAATCTCTTTTTGGTTGAAGAATGCAAGGGTTGCCTGAGCACCCACTGTACCTGCAGGATGTTCAAAGTCGCTGGCTCGAACCGGGTGACAACTACGACGACCACCATTTTGAAGGTTTAAGATTAAATCTGTACACCTGTCACTGTATATAACAAATTTTCGAGATTGCGGGTGCCGATTGTCTGGCAGCCCTTGTTTTAAACATTGTTCAACTTAGATACACAGTTCAAAAAGTATGTACAGTAGAAAGAGATGTATTCCGGAGGGAGGTTTTTCACCAGCGAAAATAATAATTAGTTTATAATGAACGTCACTACAACAATAGAATTTGTATTGTTTGTTGAAACAAGTTTAACACAGGAACCGACTTGTTGTCACAAAATAGGGTGAAACGGAAAAAATATGAGTACGTATTAAAATGCGAGAGTTCATTGGCTATTTTGCAGTGCCTCATATTATAGATGTTTCAGATACCTAGGTCTCCACGTTTCTCGTCATTATCTAACAGAAGTACACTTTTTCGAACGACTTTCTGCTTCGTATGCCTAGCTGCACAAGGCAAACGGTGCGTTGGATAATAAAAAGTAGGTTTGAGTCAATCCAGGAAAAGGTGAGAGATTGTTTCGAGCATGGCAAAGATCAGTCTTTTGTCCCTGACTCTCCACAGCGATGTAAATATTTCACCGCACGCAAAAAATCCTGCCCAGTCAGCTGGCGTTCAGGATGGATAATCCACAAATATCTTCCGACTCACTAGATCAACCAATGCCAGTCTGTACACTGCGACGTGATAATACAACATTACTCACATGACTCTGCAACTTGTGTCAGTGCGTCATGAAAATAATCAGACTGAACTTGCAGATGGCAGTAGGTTTCTGAGACATTTCAAACAACCGTCAATCAAAAATTCAGAAGAACGTTTGTCAGTACTACTGTCTTTGTATTTTATAACCCAAGTCTTTTGTTTTAAGGTAAACTAACTTTAAAAAAATTCACTGGGTATGTAACCGAAATATGGCCGTTGGAAGACACTTTGAACAAACACAAAAAGAAAAGTGACTTCAACGCAATGTTGTTGGTGTAACTTTGACGATCAAATGTTTCTCACAGAATGTATCGCTAACATGCTTGATACCAATGACTTGGAACAGTAACTTGCATAAGACAGATTCAAACTCACAGCGAGCACAGATCAAACATGCAGTGTTAACTCTTCAGCAAGGCAAACTGGTTAATCCGCTTGGATCTGAAATAGGGCTCGGTTCACCAAACTCTGATCTATGTCCAATTGTTTATTGATGTTGATCGATTAACTGAATTTTGCTGTGTTTTGCTTAATTATTGGTTACCGGATTGCCGCCATGTCTGTCACCACTCTACCTACGGGGAAAAATATCTTGAATACTTTACTTGGTTGGGTACACATAGAACAACACATGAAATGACTACTGTCTTCCTTGCGAGTCGACGCATTTTTCTGTGCCTAATCTTATATGCCAGCTTTAATAAATTATATTACTTGGTTATATAAAGCAGACAGTATTCGTAATAACTTTTCCTGTATTAGTCTCTCGATCACACAACTAACAGCACAATCCAAGAAGGGATCAAGACACACTTCCCAGTCGACCAGTAAACATCTCACGTATGAAAGGAACCAATAACTCTTGGTATGGCAGGGATGTACATGCTATTGTTAAATAACTAACTTGTGGATCTATATACGCTTACTCTTTCAACCAAATTTCATACGAATAAAATGTGACTCATCAGTCCGCCTTCTACACTTCAGTCGGCCTTTAAGTTTCAATTTTCGCCAGGTAGTATGATCAGTTGTAAAGAATTTTATTGGGATAAATTAAGTGACAACTGATTGAATGATTTATATTTAGCAAGGACCACGTAATCCTTAGGCACGAGAAATAACCAAACTAGCTATTGTTTCAATATATCAAGCTCTGTACTTCTTAGTTCGACCGATAAATAATGACATTTTTTACAATTGATTATTAACGAAAATAAAGCGAAATCCTCGGGGTTGTCTGTTGAAACGGTTGATAAAGATGACCGAATTGATATCCTACGAGATCAATGGTGAGTTATATGTTAGTGTTAAACAAGACCACCGATAACATTGCTTATCCCCAACCGGGCTATGAGGGTTGTCAGTTATTCCCGTGTTTAATAGAAAGATTGAATTGAGTGTTTGTCGTGAGATGTGACCACTTGCTATACCTCGAATTCCGTTAATTTAAGTTGACGTGCGTCAAAAGAACAAATAAGAACCAGACACTAGCCGATGATTACGTGATTACGTTTACAGTTTTACCACTCACCGTTAACTTCCGTCTTTCACTGCAATTTCACATTGAAAGCTTTATAATTAATTAGACTCATTTGTTGATTAGCAGCTAGTAATCAGTATGAACTAGTCCTTTATTAGGTTGTCTTCATTTGACAGATGACCACATTTAAACGAATTTAAGTGGACATAATCTATTTGACTTTGTAAACAGTTAATATAAGTTGTAGTTGCATGATTCAAAAAATTTGCAAATTGCTGGTTTACTGGCATTTGTTGAAAAGGATCAAACTGACTGAAACATAGACCTGTAATAACGAAGGCTGAGTTCTTGTCATTACAGGCACACTTGCATTATGTATGTTGTTACCGTTAAACTAATTCCCAAACTGTTGGAACTGTCACTTACCTGAAAGAGGTTACTCGCAACCCATCGGTGACATACTCATTCACAACGTATGCGACACTTCCTCAGTGCATTATTTTCACACCAGAATAGCTACGAGACATAATGAAATGAATAGTTAATGAAGCATGACCCAGCATTTACACACACTTTCTTATTAGTTTCGTATTTCATAGTGTCTACTTGTATAACTTGAAAAAATGAGCTGTTACCTACAAGTTCCATTTTTCTTCGTACATTTGAGTAAGCAACACCAAAGGCAGTAATAACAAATAGGGTTCATTTGAAAATTATACGTTTGAGAAAGCTGGCAACGTCTTTGTTTGCCTAAACCAAACTTGAACGAACTAGAAAGGGAAGGAAGACGACAGGTTTATCTCGCTTACAATGTTAGGAATGACTTATTGCGAATTTGTTACATTTGGGAGGAACTGAATGGAAGAGAAACCCAATAGTAGCTTATCAAGCAAGCTACAGACAAATCAGAATACAGCTGACTGGCAGCCATAGTGAGAAGTAAAACGTATCAATTCTACCACATCGATTTTGACAGCCGAGTTGTCTGAAAGTCCGGTTAGACGTCTTGGCGTTTCGAATTCATCCAATGACGATGGTGTTACAATTATTTATGGTAGTTTACTTTTGATACCTCTGACTACCAAGTCAAAGAGCTTACTTGATGCCACACTTTGCTGCCGTTGCCTGTGAAATGATTCCTAGTGGAAAGGTGATGCAGAATCTTATGCAACAATGGCGTTTCTTCTCTGACATAATGATAATATGTTAATGACTACCTCAATTTGTGTATACACTCTGGACAACCAGTTTTTGAAGTGTTGGGCAAACGTTGTGGCTCTTATGACTACCTTCTTAGAAACAGTAATTTTATTCGCAAGAAATCTTGTGCCAGCCTGTACAGTTAGTTTAAGATGACAGGGCATTGGTGAGTGAAATGCAACCGAAAAATAACCAGGTTAATGGACAACCAAAGCACGGAGTTAATTTCCTCAGCCGTTGATATACGGTTAGGAAATGCGCCAAAATCATTTGAAGCAAATGTCTCCGAATCATAATCAATCTGGCAATGTTTAGGTTTTCAATACTAATAACGAAACTGCTTAACCTTATCGGGCCTCGTTGAATGGAAGCTGATTGCATGTAGTTTCTTGAGATGTAGTCTTCAGGTTTCTCGAGTGTTTCATAACTTCACTGATAATGATGGAATTAGGCGACATCAGTATATAACAATAGCGATATAGGATATATGATAAATGGTTTGTTTCCTTTCCAAGTTTTAAAATGTTATGCCTGTGAGAAGAGTGAGAAATTCACAGGTTCAACTAGAGTTACTAAATAACAGTTGACATATGATGGCTATGTCTTCTAGATCGGTTAGTTATGAGGCACTCTAACGAATACAAGTTTATCAATGGAAATGAAGATAACTGTGATGAAAATCTACTCGAGTCACCGCTTATCCAAAGTTCGGCACAATATGAAGATCTAACAAGTAACCATTCCAAACGTCACGTTAAAATTACCACACCGGGATTGGACGAATAGCCTCAGTGTTACGATTTCCGTTATTCGCTGTTCTTTGAACTGCATTGTACCAATCAGCTTACAGTTTGTGACATTGCATGTGCCAGTACGATCAGTCAATGGCGAACTGTGATTTCTTTAATACTGTTGTACATCTATAAATTCGGTTTCTTGTTTTGTGAAGAAGAACTACTTACTGCAACCAGTAGGAGTTTTTCTCCTTAGTGCTTGCGTGAGAATTTTTAATTCGAGTACGACTTATAGCGCCGTTTGAAGTCTCCAATCCCGAGTATTACATTAACCACATTTGAAACATCAATTTTTCCGTGTTCATTTCATCCTTGCCCAGGCAATCGTATGGTCACGTTCACCCATGTGACGCACATACACACAGAGTGTACGATCAAGAAATACATTTATTACTGATTGTTTCTGTTTCCGGTTACATTTCAAACTTGTTGATAAACCTGTACGATAGGTCCTCCAGTAGTTAACAGGGGTCAGCCACTTTCCTCCAAACAGCTTTCCGGGTGATTCAGCGATAAACCACATTTTGGTACATTCACAGATTCTTGTGTCACATTCTGCTCAGTTCTTTCATCGTAATTATTGCTGCTGTTACAGACGAATTTGGGCATGGAGCGGTTTCAACATTTTTACAAGACCATTCGACATGAGCCTCGTTGACAAAAGTAAACAGTGCCCTGCATAGTTCTAATCCGTTTTATAACTGTACTAAGCATTTTATTTGTACCTTTGTTCGACTGCATATTTTTTCAGGACAGCTCGTCTTAGGCAGCCTTCATGAGTATTTCAGTAGTTGACACCGTTCATGGAATAGGATTGTTTCATATTGAACTTGTTTGATTCGGAATAAAACTGCAACGTTGATGACATTTTATTCCCCATTAACAATATGCTGGAAATTCGTTTCACGCGTCGACAATAAAAACAAATATATACTAAAAACCATTGATGGAAAGTGAAAGTAAAGCTTATGTGCTGTAAATGTTAACAGCTATAGAAAGCTTTCTGGCGGATTGACAGCAACATTAACTTACTCAACATTCCCGTACAGATTGAAAAGTGTACCTGAATGTTTTGGCTTGCCTGCATTCTCGTTGTTCGGCATTGTTGAAACTCATTTGGTTCGTCTTGAGCCGGATTGCCAAAAATGCAAGAAACCACTGCCATCTTGCTACCTACTTGCTCTGTTTGTCGTACACAAACTTTTTAGCTCGGAAAGCCCGTGTTTTAATTCTCCATGCATGTAATTTGTTTTTTTCATAATCCCTCTTGAAATATTTCTTTCATTTTCCATTTCAACCATTGTTCTTCCTTCAATTTATTTTTCCTGATGTTGCTCTCTACATCAAAATGCCAGCGTTACGAGTTTTGTTATCAAGATGAGTTCACTCAACATGAAAAAATTTCGATCACATGGATTTGGTTTTTTCAGTCGATCTGCATGGATGAAGCAGGTGTAGCAATTACATTGATTACTGTTCAAAAGCTACTTTTTTCCCACAACATGTTTGCTGTAGTTACGATAATACGCCATCGAAACCTGTTAAATTTAAGTTTCTACGTTGCTTCACTAGTGCTACATCAATTGTAAGACACAAAATCTATGGATTGTATCCAGTAAGCGAAATACTGATGATCGATTTTAATATAAACATGCTAATATGATTATGGTAGACAATCTGTTGTACGAGTTGACGTTCAGTTTTCTAGACAGTTGGCTAATTAATGCAGAAACTAGTCGGTTTAGTTGACAAGGGTGCGTCTCAAAATGGTTTTACAGACAATAGTAGAATGCATAAGCCATGCATTATGATTAACTATACCATCTGAGCATTCCCACAGAAAGAACCGGATACAGTACACTCCATAGTTTACACTCCCTTTCTGACAACGCTCAAGTGAACACCGTGTGTTTAGAATAGGACACGACGATTTAGCTATCATCACCTACAGGTTCAGTTTAACGGATGAATGTTGATATCAACCAAGTGGGTGCTCTAACTAGTCACACAATCAGCCATCGTCCTATCAACAGAACTGTGACGATATTACCATTTCTGAATAATAAGACAAAATCGTTCGTCAAAAAACTACTTTGTTTGTTCAGTCATTGATTTTGGAAATATTCAGGCTCCTCGGTTTACTTAAGTCAACACTAATTTAAAAGGTAATTAACAAGATAACATATCCTTTCAAATCAAAATTCGTCAGATACTCAGCGTCACTAATTAGATATTTTCCCAAGATCGCACTCAGAAAAACCAAGGTGAATATCGATTACCACAAAGGTTCGTAAACCAACATCTTGTCTTAGTTAACTTAAGTAAACCAGCTGAAAGGCGGTTATGTAGAATAATCAACCCCAACAAGACGAAAAAATGTAAGTTTACAATGCTGTGAGAATAAAGCAAAACAAGGTTTGGCATGATAAAAATTAATTACTGATAAACCGTTTTTCTGAGGCCACAATTATTTTGTGTTCATTGCGAGGGCAACGACAGAGGATGGTAGATTTCTGCCTTGAGATCAAAAGCGCATGCAACCATTGGCCTAAATGGTTGTACGATGTTATCTATGGACCACTTTGCGAATAAGAGGCCATGTATTTGGCCGGCAACTACCCTTCAGCACTCGCTGGCGAAATGCAACAGTTTGATTCATGACAGCAGCTGCTACAACGTCATAACGACTTGTTCTGATGGCCAAAGAGATACCATAACGAATGCGTCATTTACCGCTAAAGGAACGATTAAGGACAATATAGCCATTATCACTGTTTTTTTGTTTCTGACCTTCCGGCACTTGTTCTGAATGACGAATTGCATTTCATAGTGACCACGGTAAAAACTTATAAACAATGTGTGATCCTGATGTATTCTAAGGTCTCGGAACTGCAATTACTTACGGATTTGTTAGTTTTCATGCAGGAAAAGCAGTGTAATAGCAACTTTTCTGCTGTGCAAACTTACCAACCATATTTAACACGTAAGTCCCATAAGCAAACTTGGTTTTATCCACTTAGATGGTGTTTATGTTTTGTCCTGGTTACTTGCCTATATCGAAACTAACCAGGACCTTGTTGTCGGTAACTGATTTATACAACTTACGAATTATTGCCGATAGGTTAACTGATAACTGTATACATTTTTCTCGCATTTTAAAAGCCAACGCAACGAAATACGTCGAAGTTTTACTAACCGCTAGCTCACGCCATAACCACGGGTTAACAAAACATTATGAAAATATCTATGATATTTGATTAGTCATTTCCACAATCAAGACTACTTGATGATAGGCAAACAATTGATGTAGACGAGTGAACAGGCGTGTTACCAATTATTTGAACCGTTTCAAAAAGTCGAGGCAGGATTGTTGGGCAATTCATTTGCGAATGACCATCTGTTTTCAAACACAGTATTCTACGTGACTTAGGAGTTTATACTGATTAGTTATGAGCCTGCAGCTATTACTCAGAAGACCCTAATGGTCATCGGCAGGTTGGACGACGTTTAAGCAATGCATTCCATTTACAGGTGGTGCTTTACCTACTGCGCCAGGTTTCTATATAAACTTGACAGGGAAAACTCACAATCACGTGAAGCAAAAAATGGTTTCAAAATATTCGAAATATTTTTGTTTACTGAGTAAAAGTGAAATAGCATAATAAGCAAACTTGAGGTAGATGTTGGTTATCCTGTGTTTTATCCACAGAACAATGGCAGATTGCAATTTGTGCTGCTAGCCCATGTAGTCCGTGGTAGCTGTTCTTATCAATAAGATAACTGAACCGCTTGTAAAGTGGCTAGAAACTCCACAGATTCAAAAAATACAGGTGGAAAATCGCTCCATTTTTGACTAGCTCCACGCTGCTTACTGAGGACTTATTAACCATAACTGTGGACCATAAAAGTATAATCAGTGCTGTAGAGGGTCGCTTTAGATGAAAGTAAAATACAACCCGAAAATATCAATTATCCAGAAGTTTATAGAGTTGGAACTTCTTAGTAACCATGTCAGAAACGTCTTAAGACATAATCTCTATAAAGCATGCCCGAGGAGTATCTTAACTACCGTTTGAAAAGTGGTGTGTGGTTTTTGGTGTTCTTGATGAATAACTCACATTGGTCAAGATCGCGGACAAAATTATTGGTAACATGGACTGTGCTACAAACGAACCGAATTGTTGAGGCAAACAGTAGAAAAATTTGTCGGTCAACTAGCATGACGTAATAAAAATGACGGTTTAGTGAGGCTTGTGAAAATACTTGTCTAGGGATCTCTCTCCAGAGAAAAATGTGTAATCGACGAGACTTGTTCAACTGTGTTTAGTGATCCATTATAACTCTCGGACTTCCGAGACGGGGATAGCCAGATAGAACAACCTCACTCTAATTAAACACCAGCCTAAAAGCATATTCACCGATTCAACCCACCCCAAAGTCTCTTTTTGCCTTGAGCCAAATCGTTTAAACCTAGAGCGCATGTACACAGTCCTGCGTCAAAATAGCTGTTGCAAAGGCTGGCAGATCAAGAGGAAGTTAAGGGAGGTTAATTTTGCAGTCAAAAACCGTGTTAGTAGTGACGAAAAATTGAATCATAACCTCCACAGAATAACAAATAATTTGTTCTTAGATCCAGTGGGGGTATTTTTCCGCATGTAAGCCTATACTGATTAAATGTCCATATGTTTATAAATGAACTGTTTGGTTGAGACCAAGTAATGCAAATAAGTTTGCTGTTCTATACTATATTCCTTCTTACGAAACGTGTGAAGTTTTTATGCTGGCCACCCTACGATTGATGTATCTAGCTTGTCACTCTAAAAACTGTTGAGTGCTGGTAAACAGCGCACATCAGACCCTTCGTTGAAAACGTAGCTGTTACAGTGCACACATCATAAATCTCAATCAACTGGTTTGTCGTTGTCCATGTGTTGAAATCACTGATAACTAAAGTAAACCACGAGGTGGTGGGTCAGCAACATCCTCATTATTTCTGAAAGCTTCGATCGATTCTCTGAACATAGTCGACAGATATCACCAGCCGAACTGAGAACTATGTGATCACGTGAGTTGTCCGGTGTGGGCTTTACCACAGCCAACGAAATCCCACCATCTTATTCCCAGCTTTTTGGTTCGTCGTTACTTTCTTACCTAGATTTTCGGCTTCTTCTAATGAAATAGTTCGTTGTCCGGAAGATTGCTTTTCACTGCCGTGGGGATCGGTGACATTATCCACTGGACCACTTGGTCAGTGTTGTGACAACTCGTATATTGGTCACAGTAAGACGATTTTGGAGGTCAGAATTCCCTTCGACTGACCCTGTCGCACTCCCTCCCATGAACATGTATGACTGATCGCTTGTTGGTGTTATTCTCACAGCTCGCATCCAGAAGTGCTAATTCTGCAGCCCACCTTCCCTAGTAATTGATTTCCACTAACCTGCCCACACACCCGTTGTTCTCTGGCAAATTGGTCCCCCCCCACTCCTGTGAATACGTGCTTCCCATGGGCCACTGTGACAGTGTCAACATCAAACCTGCCCAAAGGCTGGACATTTAACCACATACCAGACAGTTCCGATCACATCTGTTAGGTTCATCCTTGCCTGTTGGCCACCTGTGTTTGCAATTGTATATTTGGACCCTTGACGACCTAGTACGGTCAAACATTGTCCTTTGCCCTGCGAACGCAAGCGAACTGAGGTTTGTTTCCTGTACTTGATAATATTACTTATATTAATAGTACCACGTTTCCGGCGACTTTATTTCGTTCTGATATTTGATGCCGTTGGTTATACGTGCGTTGTTCAATGCTCGCAGGAAGAACGTGGTGAGTAATTGAAATTGTGATTACTGGAAATATAACTGACACTGTTGAGCATGCAGCTGAGCGGGTGATTAAACTTATTAATAGGTTTCAATCCACAGACGACAAGTTAATCGTTGCTGTGTCTTACCAAAGCCAGCACAGAATAGATACCCTCAGGTCACCAATGCCCAACCAAGTTAGACACAGAACAACTTCGTAGTCATGAATGACTGCTAACATCAAGAAGGTTGGAACATCTCAAACTGATTATGCTACATAATATTTGAACCACCGTAATTCTGATGTTAAGCATGAATATTAGAAAATGTAGTGAAAACAGCTCACTTCATAATACCCGTGGGCAATGCATAAAAAATCTATCGTTTCAATTAAGTAATCTGGCGGACAAACCAGAGTCACCGAATACCAAAAGGAATGTGGACTGACTTCATTTCTCTAAAATGTCATACAAAGAGACAACATTTCCACTTGCTGAGAACTGCCACCAATATGTGACCACCGGTAAGCGGTGGTACGTCAACATATCGTTAATGCACGATATTAAGGTTTTATATGTTAACAGGCCGGAGGAGAAATTCAACGTTCGTCTGTGTTCATGTAGTTAGAAGCATCACGGCAGTCACGTAGGTAATAATGACGAACTGAGTAGCAAAACGCGACTGTTGAAACCTCGGACTTCCGTATGGAGTCAGAGGGACAACCTACCACATGGCGCAATCTAAAATCCATTTCAAATTTATCGTATAGTCTTTGAGACCTTTCAAACAACCGGAAATGCATCCTCCGTTTTCCTAAGGTTTCGACTCTCCACTTGTAAGTTCACACATAACTTGCTGAGAACCTGAGGCCGTGTTGTGGTTGCAGTATCTCTGTTTGTATTTTTTATCACTTTACCCCAAAGTTTACAGTGCACCCTTCCGTCTGGTCCAGTATTCTGTGCTTGTCCCTGTTTGTTTCGTTTGTTAACATTGGACACTTGTTTTTGTACGCCCAAAACGCATGAACCAGGAGAACATTGTGAGTCACATTTTCTTGTTGCCTTGTAAGTGTTCTGGGGGAACAAATTATCTAAGAATTTGACAAAACGAGTAGAATCCTATAAAAATAACCACCCTTTCCAGTGTTTGGTAAATGCTTCTTTAAAATTGTTCACCGTATATTAGCACAAGACAACAAAATAATCTATCAAACAGCCCTACAGAAACTGTTCAGCCGTTTGCTACTAGTTGTGCCAGCCCCACGGACATGTGTGTACAGGTTACTAAATGCAAACCGCTAACGATCCAAGCCGTGGTAAAGGTACAATATGACGACTGGATTTCAACCAATTAGGTTGTACGTAGCCGGACCAATCGCTTTGCACTAGTTGACTAGACCTACCGTGCGTTTGCGGTCCAAGGTCAATCATCTTTTGAACAAGTTTGGACTCGAAACAACGAACAGCGTGACAAACAACACACTAACGGGCGATTTTCAACACAGACAGCAACGAAAGTAAGTCGTTTATCTTCTTTTCATTGTAGCATGAATTTCGTAACTATAGATATGGATATTTTTGCATTTCTAAAGAGCTCTGTCCAGTGAAGGCACAGCAAATGGTCATCTGTAACGCATTTCGTGTTTTTGTTTAATAGTTTTCTTCAAGTACTTTTGCAGCTTACCATTCCCCCTTGTTTTACACTGATCCTACAGAACGAAATGGCCAGAATCGTTTTCACTATAATTACTGACTAACGACATTAAAGGTATTATCGCCTTAGTTAACCACAGAAAGTCAAATCTTAGTACTCATGCAGTGAACGTCAGCAGTTTCGGGATGCAGGTTAAAAAGGTAAATAAGAAGTGCCGGTGGAAGTTTTGCAATACCCAGTGAAGTAAACTTCAATAGCTGGTTAGTGTACTACAACGAGCTTATTAGGCTATCGTCACATTTGCAAGAACTTACTCCAAGTATGTTATTGTCCCTAGAACTAATCGCACTTGTGCGTTCTAATTCCAGCAACCACTAACACGAGCCAGTGACAAAAGGTCAAGCTAGAGTTGACGCGCGATTTCAACCACTATGAATTCACCTAACGATTGGTAATCGCAAACCTGACTACTTTGATAAAAATCAAAAGTAGTATGGCAGATCTGATAATTCCAAAGACTAATGCGGAAAACCTAGTATTTGTCTCTTCGAACTAACATTAGAAACAGTGTCCAAACATGGCAAGCTCTTAGCTGACCGGCTTTTTAGCTTGGCAATTAAACATCTTCTGTATTATGATAATGTCAATGGCTGTTTACCACTTAAAACTGTCGTACCGTTAGAGGCTAATATTCGATAATTTTCAAATACTGTGTCACCCTAATCCGGTTCAACAATAAGGAACAAAAACACGTTTTTCATAGTACTTATATCCAGTTTACCTTCGTCAACCGTACACTTAAAACATGACATATACAAGGGGAAAATGACGGTGATGAAACGAGCAGGAGGAGACAAGTTTGATCCAAATCAACCAAGAACTACAGTCAGTGCTAACTTGACATAAAGCATCAAGAATGATGAGATCAGTTGGACTAATTGGAAAGAATTCATTTCACAAAACTATCCTCTGTTCATAATAGTGGTGTCTAGGACTATACAACTATGCAACCAAATATATAACCTTGTACTTTCCACTGAGAGTTTATCTCCCCTAGTTAACAAGAAATAACAGGTTGTTTGAAATATGCCAAAACCTTTACAGTAGTTGCCAATAGTTGCGCGGGCGGCCGGATCGAATAACACTACGACTGTTTATATCGTTTCAAATTATAATTATCTAAAAAGCGGAGCTATCTAATTTTTTGAAATATTGAAATTTATCAAAGAGCTAGATGACATTTTCACGAGCTGGGAACCTTATACTTAGAATTCTCTGTACAATGGTTCTTTACCTACTTCATCTCTCTGTGTCCAATCGGTGTAACACGTTTGCTTAAACAAACATTATCTTCATCATTTGTCAACATTATTGGAGGCAATTAAGTGTGATACAAATCCCACATTCAGACCGGTCACTTTACCGACCATATCGACCCCCGTCCAGAACCAATGACAACAGAGTGTGTCTAATCCATAACCAAGATTACTTTCGGTAAGTGGCTAGTACAGTGGTGAATAAAATAATTGGCAAGGGCAGTTATCCTCAGTTAGCTAACTTGGACAATTCGAGCAAAGAGCGCGACTCTCATGCGCACCCAGTCACAATTAGGTGTGTGTGAGCGGAATAAACCCTCAATTAAAATACTTGTGAATGTACTGATCAGTAGTCGCGGATTTGGTTTATATCAAGTTGAACATCACTCAAAAGTGATCGCAGCTATCGCACTCCAATAGATTTTCAAGTCGGTCGCCTTCAAAAGGAAACACTAGACTCGAGTTTCGCTCTCATTAGAGCTCGTCAGTAGTACATATCCTTGCCACTGCCTGGACTAGAACTCCGGCCACGCCTTCATGAGGAAACCGCATTTACCACTGTTTACCACTTGTTAGTGTCGCTACGGCTGCCTCCTCCGTAGTGGTTCATTGTTTATTCTTTGCGTCACACTCCTCAATCATCTGGGCATTAGTGAATCCAATCCTTCCGAAGGAGTCAGCACGCTTACTGTAGTTTTGAGGTTATCGTGTTGTGAAAAAGAGGACTGACGCGTCACTGTTTCAACCCTAGGTGTTAAGTTGACGAGCGGATATGCACAGTGCCAAAGGTGAACTAATGTACGACCGCATGGGCATGCGTACAATGCAAGATGATGGCGATTCCGTTCAGACATGGTAACTATCTGATTAAATTGCAGGTAGCAGTTAGTTTTCCTGGCTTACATTGCTTGTAGTATGACTTGAGGGAACTTCAGAAACGAGTATTGTCAGTACTGCACGTCCGGAATATAAGGATCTTTCAAAGTGAAACTGTAATGACCCAGCGGTAAAATGTTGCACTCGAGTTTAGTTCATACTTAACGAAAACAAAAGACATTATTCTTCTCCCGAACGAGTTATTACTCTACGGTTCATATTTTGTTCCACTGTTTACACTACTCGGACTATGGCCTTCAGTCAAGTTGAGAAGTGACAAACAGTTCGGAACATTTTTATGACCGATCAGTACCCAGCTTTGTATGGGGCCTTAACCATGCAACCGATGCTACATGACTCTAACCATCCGTTTTGTTAACAACTGTACATATGTATGTGAGGTCAGTACAGGCTAAGTAGTGTAACTCATTCGTTTAATAAATTTGTCAAATTATGTAACACAAGACTTAACAATACGTTACAGACTCGAAAAGACCATATTGTGATGTTCATGGAATAAAAAGCAATAAAGTCGTAGCAGTGTATGATAGTTTTTGCAAAGTTCTTATAAAGTGATCTTCCCAGACATGAAGAGTTACTCAGGAATGGCAAACATTTTACTTTCGTAGATATTTCTTATGGAGGTGAAAGCTTCCACTTTTCTAGAAACAGGTTCATATAAAAATGACAGAGGAAGACACATCATGTGGGAGGCAACAAAATAATCACGCGCTCAATATTGTCAAAAAGAACTGTTATAATGACCTTTTGGCAAACAGGTCCTCAAACGAGAAAAACTATCGAGCGTCGTGTCCATTTACAACAGCAACAAGGGCAAAAGAACGACGAATCACATGCTGAGGTAAATAACAACATCTTAAATTTGTTGGGTTCAAAATGCACGAAACAAAGCACACAGGAGTCATTAATGCACCGTGTGGTGCTTGTGTAACTATCAGGTTGGAATGACAGTGAATTGGACAAGCCTACACAACAGCTACACACTAATAATGCGATTTCAAGAACTTTCAGGTTCAGGTGAACAAGATTTAGACGATGATTTTAGAAACTCGAGACGACACATACAATTTACTCTTGTCAGTATATGAACAGGCCTGACCCATAAAATGGTTTACCTTGTTACTCCCTGGGAAAAAACGAAGCATGTTATTAACTCCAAATAAGATTCTCGCAGATCGTTTTCGATGAAAACGTTCAACATAAAACGCTTCGCATTCTCTAAAAGTTATAACTGAATGATGTACGGTCTTGTCCTTTAAAGGGACTAAGTATTAGAAACTGATTAAACTTACAAAATCTGACAATTTGTTTCACTTCTTTTCGTATTTATATATAAAACCTTGAAGCTGCATCACGTTTCCTGACTGAAAAGTAGATTGGTTTACGTCTGTCTGAAAAATCACATCCATCTTAATGCATTTTTCCAGGTTGCACTAAATCGCATTAGACATAAATTGCATTGTTTCCGTAGGCGAAAACCAACTAGTAGCATTTCGAATGTGTGTCAAGTTCAAGCGGCTACATGTATTACAATATATTTTTAGAGTGAAAGAAATCATACAGCTACCTTATGGATGGCTTCAACTGGTTTGAACGGCATATTCTTGTTCGGTCATTGTTTAATGGACGTTAGCATCGTGAAGTGTAACATTTTACAGGTCTATATTTAAATTTACAAATAAACGCCTGCAGAGATACCGTTCGCTTTGATCCACAATGATCAGTAATACAGTTTGCTTCAGTCTGTTCTGTAGCATAACTAACAAGGTATCATTCAATTTCTTGAAACAAATGGAGAATATCCGGCTTCAGATAAAACGGTTGATCAGAACATCAACGAGAAACAGTAGGGTAATGGAAACAGAAATTCCAGAGTACCACAGTGGTTACTCAAACGTAAATAAAAAAACTTTGTGCTATGATCACTAACAGGTTGTTGGTGATAAACTTGGCCAATCTGTTCACTGGTTCTAAAAAATTTCAACAGTTCATTGTGGAAGAGATCTTCGTAAAGGAAAACGAAACAAAGGTCAATTGTTTATTCGGTAATAATAAAGTACATATGATTAACTAAAGCACGTTACCCCCAGAAGAAGTCAGAAAAAACGTTTATGAAGATTGTACGAACTACATTTTTGACCGCAGTTACGCCCACGCGTGAGACCTATTGATTGTATATCCTGAAAGCTAAAGTACTCATACAGACGTTCAGACGTAAATATCATGGTTAGTAAACAAAGGTCACCGCAAAAAGTCGTAGTCTCAACACTTTGTTTGATGTCTAAGCACTCCGTATAACAGTCAAATTCTCTGAGCAACTGCAGTTCAGCAACAACGACACTTGGAACCGTCCCAATCAGAAGTACTGTTCAAATACCCGGAATGAAGTGCATGCACTTTAAAAGATAATTGCTTTTTAGCGTGATCGATGTAAAATGCTCAATGTAGATAAACAAATTATATCATAAAACGTTAATCGGTCAACATGTAACATAGTTGCGAGTGCGCACACGATGCGCAGGACTGTACAAAAGCACGTACACCTTTTGGCTACAAGGTAAGCTGTTTTGACCAGCTTGTTGCGCTTTATTGTGAACGTCTTGCCCAGCGAGTCTTCTGTAAAGTGGTGAACAGCGATAGTAAATTGATGAGTTACAGCAGATGTCATAGATTTCCGTTTAACCTCTCTGCAACGCGTTCGATTAAAAAGTGCTGAGTAATCATTCTGTCTAAAAGTGTGCTATAAAAAGCCCCTGTTGCCGTATGAAGTTTCAGTGGTACAAATCTTCGATGCCGAATTTTGTTGGATCTTCTGAGAATTTTTATTTTTGACCTGATACGAACAAATTCGTAAAGTGAATGTATTCGCCGCTGCAAGTTTTGTTCGTGTGTATTGCTTGCGGAATTTGCCTCACTCGCAAAGTCTAATTCATACTTCTAAAGTTGTAATCTACTTGGCATTCAAACAGCTGGGGCATATACTGTTTTGTTTCCAATAGTTTTACCGGGCACTTTCGGAGGGATTAAATAGTTCGAAAACGTATGTTCAGTATGGAGCAAGAGCTGAATTAATTTGGAGATTTGTAAAGTTGCATCACGTGGTAAAATGAATCACTTGACGGTCAGTAAACTGTATATCGCTTTGTGCCACCCAAACCTGGGTTTGACATTCATTTTGACGGGAGAAATGAACCACTTTTGCATAAAAGTGCATACGCTGTCTGCCGAAACAATACAGCTGGTCCACAGCATATGTAGAGCTAAAATGACCCATCAGATAGTCTGAAGATAAATGTTTTACGTTCCGTCAGCAAAAAATCGCGTTTAATGGCAGTCAGAAAATAATGCCACGTTATGACAGATGTTCGCAAGTCACACGCAAAATAACTAATTGAAATGGCCTGATATTTTAGAAAGCAGTTGGTAGGCAACGCGATACACTGCACTTGAGTTATTTCTCCGTGAGAAAGTGAAAGACTGAACCTAAGCAAAGCAGAAAAGCTTACAGTTAGTTAATGCGCCAAGCTGTAACCAGACACGAGCACTGAACACCAGATGGAAAGTCGCATCATGGTTCTGCTTGCGTTAATGGCAGTCGGTTCAAATTTATTGCGACCTATCAAACACAGAGTGGTTGTCATACGGGTTATCATTAGTTGTTTTACTGTACGGGTTACTTAGGATGAACGACCTGAAACCAGTTTTGAACAAGTGCAAATACGATTTCTGATGTATGATAATTTCATGTCATCATCGATCCTGGCTAGTTCCAATTAATCTAAACTACTGATTCTTGTGGTCAGCTATAACGAAGAACCAGGCGAATCGCAGGTAAGGAGGAGAATGTCTTTTCTACCTCCTGTTTGAAAAATCAGACAACAAACTACTAGCGAGGTTCTCTTCGGTCAACTCGAAGTTGGCATTAACTATCGCAAATTATGTAATTATTGAAATTTGAAAAATATATCGGTCATCTCATAAAATTCAACTGTATTATGGACGAAATTACTACAATGATGGACATATGTACTAGACAAGTTCGGATATCTGAAAGCATATGACAATCTTTCATAATAAGTGCCTTTAAACTTTATTTATGCCTCCTCTACGTTCGTAAAAAACGTTCCCACTGTGCAGCCCCAAGAAGCCCATGCTAAAATTTGCTCGCCCAAGAAGTAACTGCGGGAAACTGGAAAACTCTGCTTCAGTTTCATCAGTCCAAAAGATGAACTTACTACGATCACACAGAAAATATGTTTACTGAATGGCAATCGGCCTAGTTCTCCAGGAGAAGACAGTAAAGCATTTTAGTCAGATCAGATCTATCTTGCCCACGCAATGACCTCAGGATGGGCGATGAGACCTCTAAAAACAGCTTCGACAAGCAAGGATTTGTAACAAGTCTGAATAATGAACTCATTCGGACATAATATTCAGTAGCTTTATAACTTGAACCATAGCAAACAAACCCCAGGAAACAATTACTGAGACGAGTAAGTGATGATTTTCATAAAGAACCCCTGAAAAATGTTTGTATATAAAACCCCAGAAATGTTGTTTTGTTATTTAAGCACCAGAAACGATGGATTCAATAAGCTGAAACTAATATCCTACAGTCGTAGAACAAAAAGAGGCAAACTCAGCCTACTTACTCTTCTGAAACTGACTTAGATGTAGACGCCCGTCTATTCTGATGATTCGAAAAACTGCGATTGTTTTATTCACTGGGTTGCACTGGCATCGATCAAGTTTCATGTCAGTGTAATAGGTGCCTCTTCCGCCGAAGAGAAACGCAAATGTTTTCTTCAGAAGTTGGGCAGAATTACATGTGACTATTAAATAATATCAGTGCACTGTGCAGCGCTGATCCTTTTTCAAATGTCTTGCATGAACGTATACGAGGATTTTTTTAAAAATTATATGGTAGGCGAATACGAACAGAATGCAAAACTTGGTTGTTAATCAGATAACATGTGAAACGATCGTGATACTAGTGAGTTGTAACACTATGCATCATTTGTATTACCCGCGATGCATGTAACTTCTAAATCCTGTAGTGCAAGAAGTTAAATATGCTGTGACGGGGGTATAGGAGTTAAACAGGCTGTTCTCTCCAAAGAACTTGTAGGCTTCTTCAAGTTACAAGATCCGACAACAGTGAATCATTTCGACGTATCAAAAGACCGAGTTATATTGGGCAGCTGTAAGAAGCACATTGTTCAAAGCAACTCAATTTTAGCCACATAGAGAATGACCTAAATCTGAGTAAAACATTCAGCCAATGATTGCAGTTTTTGATTCTCCTAATCGAATGACATCAGTTGGTTAGCGAAAATAACTTTGAACGACAGATACTGAGTATCACGTTATTATAGTGTAACGTTATTACATTTGTTTAGTGATTAGAAAAGCATAGGCTTAGATCGGTGAGCTATATTCCTTGTGTCAACTGGAGTGTTATCACATCGAGGATTTCCTAAAGGTGTCATAGCCAACCACGTAAAATGCCGAGTAAAGAAAATCGACTAGGTGTCGTGGGCCGAATTCATCTACCGGAATGAGGATCTCTGTAATCACAACGTTTGGGGTGGCAGTGTTAAGAAAGAGGTCGGATAATTGATATGCCCTGTTGTGAATGTCAGCTATGTTCTGGTGAGTGGTGCAATGGTTTTAATGGGGCGAGAGAGTAAATTCATAAAAGAAGCTGTTTTGTTATGAATGCCGCACGTTCACTGGCGGTTTGGTTTTTTTTTTCGCCCCCTGATTTCTGTTATGATCACGGAATTTCAACTGACTTGCTCCGATTGTTAATACTACTTGGCCTTCAAACGTATGTGCCCCCTGGATAATAATTGAGTGGCCGGTCTAAATTTAATGCTGACTCTTGTCTTATGACATTACACTCAGGCGTAGAATTTCCGTTGATTGTTTAACAGTAAACACCAACTAGTGGACGGAAAATAATGTGCGTCCACGACTGCCCTTTTGTTGAATCTTAGTTTTTATTTTCATTCTATGATTTCCTTAACATTGAGCGTAACACCACTGGCAAATTTAATATGTCATAGTAACAAACATGAAGTAATTATGTGTTGTGTTCCCCTCATGCTCACATAGTTAACGAACCGCTTGAGCATACTTTTATTTTTGGTAACAACCCATAATGTTAACGATAGCCTATGTGTACTGAACTACCGAAAATAATAACAATGCTTAATAGCAAACGAATAGTGTTTAACAGTGTTACTGCCACCACAGCTACCAGTCTAAAGATTGCACAAGTGGTCCTGGATATTCAACGTTTCCTTTTTGTCCTGCCACCTCTTTTATCATGTGCCTAATTACTTATATCGACCGTGATATTTAGTAAAAAATATCTTTAATACGTGGAGCTGGTTGGTATAAATTGAACAACACCCAAATATGCGTACAGCTTTTATATCCACTAAAACATTTAGACAGACCGTTTTGAAATTCAGAACCGGTCTGTGTTTTTCTTGTGTTAATTCTTACTTACAATGTGCATCGTTTAAGCCTCAAATACATGAACTTAAACCAACTATCTCAAAAAACGACCGCGTTGATCAAGCTGTCATTAAACTCTACTCAAGACGAGATGACCATACCTAAGTGTTAGGTCATGTACATTTTGCGTAGCGTGTAGATGCTCCGAGCATGGTGATCTTAAACTAATTGCCACCAACCGAAGTACTGCTCAGCTGGTTAAATGAACTTCATAAATTCCACTTGCCTGAGAAATCCTAAGTTATGGGTGACTGACTGATGCTAACACGATCGTTACCATGTTTCTTCCTAACGTATTTGGGTGACCCAGACATCACTCACAAATGATTGCACCTGTGCGTCTAAATGAGCAACTCCGTCGTACGTAGTATGAGTCCAATGGAAGAATGATTGCCGGGATCGTACAAGGAAATACGGTTGAAATGCATGTGAAGAAATTACTACTGGGCTATGAAAAGTGCTCCTCTTCAAACTGACTTATCTAAAATGACCGTCTGTATGCAAAGGTCACTTTTGAAATATCACCATTATATTCTCTGAAATCATACAAAATCTTTAACGCGTACAGAATTTTTAAAATTTTTCGCTGCTCTGGTTTAATCCTCCGATGTTAGTCTTGAGTAAAGTCCAGCATAAGCTCGTAACTTTGTTAACTTGGTCTACTCTGATAGCTGCACCAACGCCTGAACTCTCGCGGCACTGGTTAATGTGTGTCAACAGCATAAATGAAGTTGGACTGTGAATTAGCCCAGCCTTGGAATGCGTGTTCATCCAAACACTCTTTTTTGTTTATTGAGCTTGAATTCAACTGCAACTGCGCACGTAAATTTTGGGAATATTTGAAATGCTTGTGTTAAACTGGTGTGTTTCAGTGTAGCATTTACTGGCAATGTTTCAACGTGTAGTCAGCAACATAATTTTCACTGTTATTGTAGGCTTTATTTGTAAGTAAGGAATTTTGTTAGAACGCCGCCGATGATTGGTGTGCGTGCGCCAATGCCGATCAACAAGTTTCTTCCCTTCTTATAAGTTACCAGTGACTAGTCGCCTTTAGAGAACACCCAACCACTGAATCTTAAACTTGAGAAACCAAGTTTTCAAGCAATCAACTCAGCATGAAAACACAACGCACACGCAAGTGACGCTATCATACTAGGATGCATTGCTGTATACACTTTAGTTTTCGTATTACGCGAATTTGGTTTGCACACAAGTCGACTATACCTGAACATTTTGTAGCTGTGTGTGTCTTGCCCAATCTCACTTGTTTCGGATGAACAACTTTCTGAGTTAGAATCACAGAATTTGGACATGCACTGGGCGTGACGAGTCACGACTGGATACCGATTCTCGCTGCTTTGCTAGTTGAATGACTGCTGGATGGACGAACAAAAGGACGAACGGGTTGACGTGATGATTATGACCTAATAGGGCATACAGCAACAGCTAGGGCTATATATATCGACAACCTAAATTCTTGCTCCCATAAATACCTTTAGTGAAATTTCGATTGTAGTTCAGACATTACCCGATTCCGGTTGCGGTCGGTCTAGTGGAACGATTCACGGTTCACTGATTAGTTATACACTCACAAACAAAAATCTACGCCGTCGTGCTCACGATCCCAAAATAGCAACAATCAGCTTCTAAAACTGAGGTCTTTCAATAGAACGAGTGGTTGAAAGAAGACAATTTAGTAGAGTTGTTTCGTGTGAAACACTGACAAATTCATGAATAATCACACATGGGTAATGCTGAATGGGAAAATTAATCAATACCCACTGTTTTTAAAGAAAATCCACGCATCTTTTAAACATCAACTATTTTTGGATAATTTCAAATTGAACATCATACAAAATTGATCGCAACTGTCACATTCCCATAGACTTTCCAGTCAGACTCCATCAGCTTCGTAGCTCAGCTGGTGGAGCATTTACCGCGTTTGGGCATGTTGTTTCTGTCGCTGGTTCGAATCCAGCCAACATCCAGATATTTTGCAAATGGATTTCTTCTAAACTTCCATTTTGTCTATATAAAAGGAACCACAGTTACACCTGCACGATATTCCTTTAAAATGAATGTTAATTTACCAACGTGATAAGTTGTTGCGTGGTTCAAGTCATTCAACGTTTGCCCAAAATTTAGTTACGTGGTAAGTTTTGGTAAAGAATGTGAATATCCTTCACGGTTGGTAAAAGCCTTTATACTGAGGCTGACTTTCAATTGACCGCTTTCTATAAGATGCGGCCTATTTGATTATTGTTCTTGATACAGCTTGTCAGTAGCGCGAATACTTGCTATGAGTGGCGTACAATTTGTATCAACAGAATTCTCAACTGTTTGCCAGTAACTCCGAATATTCCACAGGAAAAATATGTTTCAGAACTTGTCGTTACCTGAGTATATATGAACTTTACTCGTATGCTTGGCTGTACGTATCACCTTTTTGGTGCTTTATAAAAATTCCTATAAAGTGAGCAAATTACAAACATGCATCTGTGTCAAACAAACGTCTTTACAGACGCACGTGATGTCCCAAGAAGAAGAAGTCGTTCTCAAGCCGGGTGAAGATTTCCTGTGCACGCAGTGCAATACGTCCCTGATCGGACAACGATATATTCTAAACGATGAGAAACCATACTGCGTCTCCTGCTACGAACAACAATTCAGTAACACGTGTGAGTCTTGCAAGGAGAAGATCAAATGTGACTCAAAGGTCAGTTATTTACAGCAGATTTGACAGAAGTTCAACGCTGTTTATTGAGTGCTCTATTCAAATTATATGCGTTGTTCTCTCATTCAACTATTGCATCAAATCTGTGGACGATCTTGATCTCACTGCCACAGAATGTCACTGGTGAAATTAAACTACGGACCAGGTTAGAATAGAAACAAATCACCTGAACTTGCTTATTGTCTTCGAAATAAGTTC
This sequence comes from Paragonimus skrjabini miyazakii, assembly GCA_014338405.1. NCBI lineage: Eukaryota > Metazoa > Platyhelminthes > Trematoda > Plagiorchiida > Troglotrematidae > Paragonimus > Paragonimus skrjabini miyazakii. The sequence continues at coordinate 231,164 of JTDE01000234.1, read as the reverse complement.
ACAAACATTCATCGGTTTAAACCTGCAAAGTTTAAGGTAAACGCAAACAACGCTATATAACTCAAAATTAACTAGTGCTTCGAAAATCTATTCCACTACCTCTTGTAATAGGAGATACTGACGACCGTGATCTCAATGCAAAAGAATGAATCCTATTCTACCAACAGCTTGGTTTTTTGCAATTGTACTGAAAGTTAACGCTGAATGTCTCAAGCAAATTCTAGCATTATTTCTGCAACCCGAAATGCAACCTAGAAAATAACTACTAAGCTCTATAACTACTCATGAAAACATTTCGGTTGGTCGATAATTACAGACAATATGTTTATTGATGAAAAGTATGTTTAAATTTGTTTTTGCTACTCACATTCAAAGTTCGTTAAACCGGATTAAACAAAGTTGGTAGTCTTATTAAAGTTAGGAAGGATAGTTCTGACTGGTATAAAATCTTTTACCGTGATATTCACCCAACGTCCGGTCTCAGCCTTGTGTCAACCTGACCGTCATGCAGCTTTGCAGCTGCTATCTCTCAATTTAGGATTCCCTGATTTCAATATATCGACTACCTGTATCCTTTACTGTATGGCTATAATTTTTGGATGATTATTGCCGGTCCAAACAACAGTACGAATAAGGAGGTTCATTCGAACTAAGTGAACGCGCCTGATGAGTTTACTTTTAGGCACCAAGTGATCAACCAAATTGGGTCTATTTAGATTGTTAACAATTGCTAGTATGGTCCCGCACTTTACTGGTTTATCCTGCACTACGCGTAGATGTTAGAGCGACCTAATTTAGGCGATACACTTTTCGAATAGACATATGGCTCATAGTTAGCAATAGAACCTTCGACTTGGAAATCCACCGACTAGGCATAGATAAAATTCACTATTTTCTATTGTAATTGACTTGACAAAAGCTGCAGCTACCGACTAAAAGTGAATCGTAAACGACTGACTTATGACAGGAAACTTGTGGTAGAAACACTAGTTGAACCGGTGTCTTCAGTTTTAAAGACTAATTTACCAGCAGGGCTGGTTGTCTGAGTAATTAATATATTCATTTCTGTTACAATAACTCTTGCAATGACTGTTCTGCAATTGCAACGGTATTTTTTTTAACGCCTATTTATCGGATCTCATAATGGCTAGAATTCGTTACTGTAGTTTTAAGTTTAACATACTAATTTTACAGTCATTTAAATCTCAAAAATGAAATATTCCATTCACACTTTGTCGGAGATATTCACGTGACATAACAGCGCTTTAGTGAGTTGTGTATTCTGTTATGTTATGGTTACGGCCGTGTTCCAAATGGTTCAGAACGTCTGCTGTGATTTCGTCAAAATGGTAACAGCACATGTCAGCTGATCTCTCCCTACAAGAAAATGTTTTAGGCAACAAACAAACGTATAACACTTCCATTCCTGACAAACAGCATACACATGTAGATAACAAAATACCCAAAAATGACAGAAAACTTTCTGCATATTCGACAGTCAAAATTACCAACATCGTAGAACGCCAATTTTATGTTTACATGCCGACGTAACTCACAAAGGTTAATAACTTCCAGCATCTAGCATACTTCAAGGTTCAAAATTGCCTCAGTTTTAATTAAACCAAACATATTTCTGTTTGTAAAGTTATCCGGAACAGTATTATAATCCAAGACTTATAATCCATATATAAGCACGTTCGAAATGTTTGGGTTAACTGTCTCTCTTGTATTACAATCTCAACGACTTAACTTAGTTATGCAATTCATGAAGGTGTTTAACCCTTTACTCCCATGTCGATTATGAGGATTGGTTGAAAATTATTAAAAAAATTAAAGGATTTTTGAAGCAACATGGAGCCCTGTAAACAATATGGTAACAAAGGATGAGCTTTTATCTTTAATCCACCTTTTAAATCTGATGTTTGCAGAGTGAGTCACATTAAATTAGATAGTTGGAAGAAATGACGCAACTATCTCGGTATCAATGTAAAATATCAGCACCAGAATGCAAAGCATCGGAGACACGACCATCAAGAAATTCAACCACACATTTCTGAGATAATTATTTCACTGCTCAGAAATCCCAATTCCTATTCCACCACCAAAACTGTGTGGATAAATTAACTGAGATAATTCTGCAACGGGTAAAAGCATTCCAGGTGTACCCATTGAAAGTAAACGTTGCTCATGTGGTTAATGCTTGAAATTGTACAATGTTGATTGGTTACTTTGCTGATTGACGTAAAATCCTTCTACCCAGAGTGTTCTGACTGTGAGAATAGTAAGCAATTCTCAATTCTTAAGCTATCTATTGAATCCCTTTTTACGTTCCACTCCAGTTTTGTCGTAAATTTGGAACACTGCCGCATCCACAACACTTGTCCAAATGCGGAAACACGCCAGTTCATTCATTCGAGTCATGAGTAAATAATGAGAATCTTAAATAACCCCTGTTCATGATTACTTATTGTAAAATGTGCACACTTCTAAGTTTTGCTTGAATATGCGAACTCTGTCAAAGACAGCAAGAAGGTGTAAAAACAAACATCCGAAATCTGGTGACTGTTGTTTTAAGCATGATTTGTTGAAGGTTTATTCTAATTTCAAATTACTGAACAGCTAATTTCTATTGAAATACATTGCTGCACCGATTCATACCTGTTCAACTTATGTGTAGAGTTATTCATTTACTATCTCAGATTCTAATTTTTCATTTACTAATCCCGGTACTGCATAATTAGACTAAATGATTTTAAGCATTTACGATTAATTTCCTTGTGGAAATCCCAATCTTTAATTAAATAATTTAGTATTTTTATCCACAAGCTCCAGTTGATGTGAATATCCTTTTGATCTATTCCCAATTAACTGTGTTGAAACGATTCACAAAGTACACGTTTGTCTGGTGTAGGTTTTACAAAGTTGCTTTCAAACCGTCAAAAATAAACCATCTGCTAAACCGTATAGGTAAATTTGAACAGTTTGTTCACCAGTAAACACTGACCATTCTGATTGTTGTGCATTGAAATATTACTACGATTCTTACCGCGACTGTGACGCATGTCAGTTCGTTGTAAACTTACGCTTATTGTATGAAATATATATAGTTCACCGAGAAATACAGTTATATCAGTCTTTTTGTTTTCACAGCTTTCTGCAACATCGTTTTAAGGGGTGCCAACGTAAGCGCGCATGTCACCTTGGCAACATCGCATGGCTAACAAATATCCAAGATTAGATGAAATTTCCTGTTACCTACTATAAACAGAGGCATTCGAATCAAGTTTGTTGGGTTTAAAATCCGAACTATGGTGTTTTGTGCCTTCGGCATTTGGCTGTTGTGATGATGTTTTGTTCCAAATATGTGGTCACTGTAGCAACTAGTGAACTGGCAGCTATAACTGATCCAGGGCGTTTAGTACAGGAAGAGTTCTTGAAGTTACCGCTTTGTTTATCAATTAAGCAGATGTGTTGGAAAACACTGAGTCGGGCAACCGCGTAACCTAAATGCACCAACTAGCTCATTATGCATGCAGCAGCAGTAAGTAAAGACCAACGCGTCAAAATCAAGTCCAAGTCAAATCCTGAACAATAGGGATAAATTTTGGACATAAAATGTTAACTCTGCTTAAATAGAAAATAACGGGTTGGACTCTGCAAACCATCAAGCAGTCCACACTCTGTGATAAGCACTTATGTAGCACAGTCAAGGTTTGACGAGTAACTCCTTATGTACTGTTGCTAATTAAGTAGCCAACAGGTTCGCTTCTCCATGCTATGCGTAAACAAAGTAGCTGAGACAGAAACTGTTCTCTTTGGCGCTCATCAGGTCTCCTGGGTGGTGCGACTGACGATTCTTTTTTTGTCTGTGTTTTGTTGTTCAGTACCCACTAAGAACCGTTTTTATAGCGAGTTGACTTCAATAAGGAAATGCTACTGTTATGGGGGTCGACTGAGCGAAACAAGTTCACATCCTGAATCGACGAATAGCTATTTGTGCGGATGACGAGATTCTGTCAGTAGAGGTCTGACTGTAACTAACAGTCAGTCCTAAGCATCCCAACAGTAAATCTGGAAACACCTATGTTTGGTATGCGCACCGAATGAAACGGTTCGACAAAACGTAACGTACATGCATGCGTCTACCAATCAATACTTTGCGGATTGCACATGCTTAGTGGAATATTTAGCACAACTTTCCGGTACAGCTGTTTAACCTCGTGAATGGCAGGTATCAATCGCTGTAGAGAGATGGGTGTTGTTGGTGAGAGAATAGTGACCGTTAACACTTTTGCACGGATACGGCTGCACTTGTTAGGTATACTAGATAAAGGATATCAACTATGTCACAAAGTTAATTGGTATCCAGGCTTGAATTTGTACATAAACATCATTTCTTAGGTTGGTTTTCTCTGATAAATGTACATAACGTCTAATGAATGGACAACGTCAACTGGAGGAGTTCGTAAATCATAACCGCATATCATCAGCAATTGCTCCCAATGTAGGCGCTGAATTTTGCGCAAATATGAATACACGAGTGGTCATCGATCGGAGTTAACAGAACAGGTACTGTGTCTCCTCTCGAGGCGATCGGGCAACCTGATAATTACTCACAAGCCAAAGTGGTTGAGCCTTCCTATATGATAATTCGGTCGCGCCTAATGTGAGGTCATTGACGCAGTGGTAAACACGGTTACTTCATGAACAGCGTGTCCGTGGTTCAAGTCCCGGTAGTGGCGATGATATGCACTACTGACGAGCTCTAATGAGAGCGAAACTCGAGTCTAGTGCTTCTTTCCGAAATGGGCTGACTGGAAAGTCTATGGGAATTTGACAGCTTTGATAAGTTGTGGGTGATGTTCAATCTATATAAAATATCATATAGTTGTCATGATTATAATTGTGGAATTTCGCTTTGTTTATGACGTTTGACTTTCTATATTCGTGTTTCATTGAAAATGTGTAAACATAACGTTACATACCCTCAATCCGTTTAGGAAATATGTTTGAGCGATCACAAATATAAAACCAAAGTGTGGAGTTATGACATAATATCGCTTCCACTGAAAAATACTTCAAACAAAACGACAGAGACCAAAGCTCAGAGTATGTATGAGGGGCTTGCCATTATGGATATATTACTTGCATAATTTGAGGAAGGTAACAGAAGCGTGCAGATGATTGCACGGTTTAGATGAGTTACTTTTCCAGGCTGTTGCACATACTACTATGGTCTAATGAAACCTGTCAACTATTCGTGGTTGGCCTTCAGACCAGTAGGCAACAACCATAGCGCCAAAAGGGATTTTAATTTATGTCAAACGACTGAAGCATTCTAGTAAATGTATCTTGACTGTCAACTCAACACCAACCCACAAACCTGGGTATCAATTTCCCGTGTGCGCTAATCTGATGAATCGGTACTCACTCAAATCCGTTGTTTGTTAATCCACTATGGGTAATAATGAATATATGTCTGTAAACTCCCCATAAATTGCATATGACGGCTATAAAAAATTTATTATGAATCTGTCTATTATCCCCTATTCGAATGGCATACCACTGGCGTCAGTATTTGTGTTGCTTTATAGAGCCATTTAAAAACTGAGCTGGTTATCTTGATCGAAAAACACTTGGCTGGTTAGTATACGTCTGAGTAGTATGTATATTCTTTATTTCACTTGGAATTTCAACAAGGGATATAAGACGAGTGCGACGGAGTTTTGTTTCGGTTTACAACACGGTCAACTGAACTACTCGACTACGTCATTCAACACAGTCATACTTTACAGGCCATCGGTTTGTAATTTTCACGAGACCGTACAAAAAAGATGCACAAAGCTGGCACGTCCAACTTGCTGATGCCTTCGAGTTTGACATGGTAGATCAATGTTTTCACCACTTTTCTATCAAACTGTCAATGTCGTTGTTATACTAATACCTAAAAACTATAAGCTGAGCTCACTATCACAAACGTTAGTTATAAAACGTATATATGTGCCGATAACCTTGACTACCATAAGGCAGACGCTATTCTCATTAACTTTCCATCCCGGATATATGTTAACAAGCGTAATAGAATAAACTTAGACCTTAAAGTGCACGTTATGATAACTGTTGTTGACCCGTAGTAAAGTTTGAGGTTGAAATATGATCAACTTAACAAGCGATTGTCATTTCTGTGAAATTGTGAGTTCATATGTCTCCTAACCACCGTAAAATTAGTAGCCACATCAGTGTATGTAGTGAACTTTGTGTCAGAAGGTATCATAAAATTATGGGATAATTGCAAATGACAGTGCGCTTTCATAGCGTTGTTTTTAAAAAAAACAGTGTATCATCATTCTAACTGACATGCTTGTTCAGTGTCGATTGTAAATCCCTAAGTGGCTGATATGACAGCAATCGTTTAACTGCACAGGTGGCTCGATATTGTTCCGGAGTAAGGCACCTGTGTCCAGCATTACTGTCACAGTTATACTATTTCAATTATTGATTAACTTTGTTCAAGCAGCCACTAACGTACCTACTTACTTACCCGTGAAAAATTGGTACCATGGCTATTGACCAAACTTATATATATATATATATATATATATATATATATATTCCGACAAAACGCCCTGAGTATTCGTACATTAATTGGAATCCAAAATACTCAATCTGTCTGGGATGTTTAATTCGTACAGAAAATATGAGTTATGTGGTGCACTCACCAACAACGCATCTTTAGCTTTTGCGTTTAAACGTTCTGAGCGACAAAAGCCACTCAAAAAATAACGAATCGGTAGGGAATGTTCATAGGACTTGTCAGAAATACAGTCTTACACACACCCTTTTGCGGTGACAGTTCCAATGTCCAGAATGTGAATCATCAATGGTGTCTTAATTAAAAACATGCTCATTTCGAACAGTGTTTAGAGTTGTTAAAACTAACCTAAATGCTTTTTGTACAGTATGGTTGGTAGGTGTCTCACATTGAGCGACTTTATGTTTTTGATTACTGATTAACCTTTACCTGCAGCGAGCTAACTAACCTTGTAGTCATTCTGATATTTGTTAACTGGTCATGTTTATAGGCATTTTTTCTGTTATTCCGAAAGAAACCTTCCCGCAATTATCAAACAGTCGTTGTTGAGTGATTCGTTTTGACTACTTCGGCTGTTTTAATTCAAGTCACATTCGTAAAGTTAAAACCATATGAGTTCCCCATTAATTAGCAAGCTATGCTGTTCAGGTGTATTACATTTGAGTATCAAACTAACGAAGAGCTATATACATCGTTCGCTATGTAATTCGTCCTATACGCTAAAATCTCAATAAGTTTACCTCGTGTTCGCAACAGTTAGCCAATACTTCTCGTAGAACTCATCGTTTTTTTATATAGTAGTCTGATAAGAAAATAGTCTGGTAAAGTCAGTCTTAATGTTAACCTCACCACTGTGAGAGAACAACTTAGTCGATCCTTCGCGTACACCTATTATGATAGTTTTAATCTCTCCTTTTTGTGACACAGACAGATGAACTAGTCCGAAAATCATTTTGATTAGTTGAGTGGGTTAACCAAGACATAAGAGTTAAAATTTATTTTTGAGCGGTTTAACCGGTTTAACATCTCCCGTATTATTGCGACATAAGAAGTCACCGCCCCCTGTTGGCCTTGAAATATAGCGTAAAATTTTCCGTATTGCGGTACATAGTACTTTGTTTTATAAACACTTACAGCCCCCCACACATATATGTAAGACAATCCAACTAAACGACCATCGCAGCAATAACCAAAACAAAAGCAACCGTACGTAGCATTCATCGAGGCGCATGTGGTCGCTGGTAACTTCTACACGGTGTATAAGGCAGCCACTGGATACTGTTTAAGATGAGGGATGTTTAGAAGCTTTTCCTCTCCTAAACAGACTGTTGGACCATAGCGGCTGTCCGGCTATCTGCAGCATTTTCAACTCTATCTCTGTCTGTTAGGTAGACTTTTACAACTTCAGTGTGCATGTACATGAACCTAAGTAAACAGATATGTATCTGTGCAGTAGGGCACATAGGGAGTCCATCGGGCTAAATCATTAGTACAAGCAGAGTAAAACTTTCAGTTAGATTCATTAGCCATTCTTTGTGTGATTCGTCTGAGTGTGTTTGGGATAAACAAAAGTGATTTAATTTACAGCCAGATAGATTGAAAGCCTAAGAGAATGGTAACCTACTAACAAACTGCAGTTGACCATTTGCCCAAAGCCAGGTAAAACACTTTTGATGGGAGCGGCTTTGTAATTCAATCTGTGGGGCGCACGCCAAACAGAAGCGTAAGGTTCTTGTCGGCGATTCGAAATCAGGCAAAGCGCAGATTTTTCGAAACTGATCGGTTCACATTCATTCGTTTTGTCATAATACTCACGATAACTACTTGCTAGTTGTATGTATCAGTTTAATTTCAGTTGATCTAACTTATGTGGCTGATGCAAAAAGCACGTGATGAATGAAGTGAAATAATTACGGTGATTAAAATAATCTGACCAATGGGAAACAAATTTATGCTTGCAACGAGATATTCCATTTTTATCCAGTAAATCGTTTACACTAATGAATCGCAAATGAACATAACAATGTGTGTGACAACGTCAATCGTGTAGAGAGAGTGAGAAAAGTAGGCTAACTGTTCACAGCCATGGTAAGATGTCGACGTGAATGAATGGCATTCAAACGCAGTTTACTGGTCAAAAGTAATTCACTAATGGCCACTGGTTTAGGGTTGGAAGCATGTAGCAGCACAGCATGTGGGTTGGTCGGGTCGATTATGTGTTGTTTACATGGGTTTCGCAATCGATGACCTCAGGTTATTCGTTCGGCTATCCATTTGGTTGCCACCTCGTTCGTTTTGCGCATCAATCACTTGGATAGGTACTTGGTGATCTTCTGATACAAAGGCCAATCAGTTCTGCTAGTGTCGTTGAAACTTCAGCTGTAATTGAGTCGAAAAGTCTAGTTAATTCTGACTTCAATTCTTTGTAAGACATGGTCATCTCGCTGAAAATATCCCCGTGTATGCGATTCAGATCTAGTTGAAGCCCAGGTCACAAGAAATAAACCAACTGACCCACAGAAAATGCCAGCAAGCTCATCTTCTAGGACAGATTGTATGCTAGGGATCCGCGCCGCTTCTTTTTGCAGTAAATGTCTATAATGTGCTTAGACATCTTTTGCTGATCGTTTCGGCCGTGTTAGATTATTTTTCGCAGTAGAACACCTAAACTATGTGATACAATGGTTGAGCGATATCACATCTACATATAATGGAGTGCGTAATGTTTTTATCTGTAGAGCTTTAATTTTGAATAAGATAAATCAATGATTTGTACGCCGTATGGATTAACAAAACTCACATTCGTATGAACCCGTAGATCTTCAACTGGTATTTATTTCTCAGCGCCTATCTCAGATTTTCCACTTACTTTTTTGAAGAAGGATTTAAACTTAATACCTCATTCTAATGGCAATTCAACAAAGGCTCATCCCCTTGGGATTGACCAAATTATCGCCTCGAAGTTGCAGTCACTGTTGATCAAGCATAGCGCCTAAATCGCTTTACTGTCACTAAAGGGTGCATGGTAATCATCCTGTCAACTTAGTGTCATAGTTGCGTGATGGGAAACTTCCACTCAGGTTGAAATTATAAACTCAAGTTTAATTGGGGTTAAGTATGGATGTGTCTCATGGATTTTTGTTGACTGAAACTGGACGCCATACATGTATGATCACGAATTCTAACCTCGGCTGAAACACGGACCATCACGCATCGATCACCATGTTCCCAGTACAGGCAGGTGACCTGGGTTTCACCTCTCAGTTGGGTAGGGATGTGCACCACCAGTGAGCTCTAACAAGAATACCCATCGAGTGTAGGGCTTTATTCCAAAAACGTCGTCTGAAATAATTATGCAGATGTAGAAGGCATGATAAAATATGATGTCTGTTCAAGCCATATCGACAAATGTTATCATATCATCAACAGTTCCTCAGGATTCTTAAAAATACCAGCGACATACATGGCTCAAATAGATACGTACTATTTGAGCTGCTCAAAACTGTTAAAAACTGTTCACACAAATCCGTCTCTTCGGGTGGGGAAAATCATCACAACTATGTCAAAATTTGCGAATTAATTGTAATGCATGAAAAGCTGACACAATACACCTTTTTTAGATCCACTTTTCACACATTTAGTCAGATTATTCTTTTTTTCTATTCTCTACTCAACTCTGTCACATGAGCTGAAAAACCCACAAAGCAGCGAAATTATCAGCAACAAACTTCCGATTTTCATAAATTTGATCAGTACAACAAGCGAGATGCTATATCAAATTCGTATTTAAATCACTGTTGAAAAATGCAACTAGACCTGGCAGTATAGATCATGATAGTGTATATCATCAACTTGAGCGTACGTCAAAAAAATCTATTAGAACGCAGGCGCTGTTGGTGATTAACTTAAGTACTGTTGAAACATATCTAAATGATTTGCTTTCAAAGGACAATCCATTTTTTAAGGTGATATTGACAACAGTAAAATTGGTATTATGAATTGCGCATGTCCAATTAGGTTGCGACGAAGTTATAGTCTAGAGATTATATAGGTTGGTGAGGGTAATGTCGGCGGATACTACACCTACAGTTGTAAAGATAACTCGGCAAGTAACTTCTTGATTAAAATGCATATATGATGTATGTGAATTTTGTTTTGAAAATACTGACTATGAACTATGTTATGTTCTACATATCTCTGTATTCTAAAACGATAAAATCGAGTAGATTTATCGTTGCCAACAAACGAACATAAATGGTATAATCTTCCTAGTGTTAATCAAAAAACCACCTACCGAACACTACATATTTATCTAAGTCGAAATTTATGTGGTCCTTAGGATTTTCCTGAAATACTTAATTAATGGTGTCATGTGCTTCGTCTAACAGCTCTGTTGAACAGAAAGTGGACTGGGGCAGTTATTATCGCATAGATAGCTTGAACCGAACAACAAGATTGCGCGGTTTCCACTCGCAACTCACTTCTATCTTTGCAGCGGGTGACTATCAACCCAAACAGGATGATGAATCTTCAATATTTGTACCACCCAGTTATCAGTGTTCACCAATTGCTTGGTCGAACTGTTCAAGAAATCTTGCCGGGGCGTTCCATAACCCTGTTCATTTGGTGGGTTTTTTATGTGACGGTGAAAAGAGTGAGTGACGTAGTCCAAACATGACATTTCCAAGCCCCATTGTGGCTTTGAATTTCAGCTGGTGGCACGCTTGCAGTGTTTGAGCATGCTGTTCCTGTTGTGGGTCCGAATCCAGCCGAAGCCCTGAGTTTTCCTAATTGGGTCCCACAAAAATCACCAAACCATCATCTGTCAAACTACACATTAGTAATACAATTACATGTTCATTTACAAGATACCGTTTGTTCGATCAGTCACCGTTTGATCCAAATCAACAGCATTGTACCGAACCTATCATGCTTACTATCAGTAACTAAAAGTTGGATTGCGGAAGGTGAACAGATGAGTCACGGTTTTCCTACAGTAAGCCAGATAGTATAATAGGCATGTATATATTGGAGATTAAATGATTGAGCTGACGAACAATAGTGGGAAAATTCTTGTATTGTAGAGTAATCCTTAGGCAGCCTGTGTACTGAATGCAACCTGTTAATGTTTCAGATTACATGGACCGTTTACCATCAATATTAAAAGCCCACACTGACCGTCTAGTTGACAGTGATACTGCGTTGACAGAGCGACAGAATATCTTAAAGGAGTTTACATCGTCATGCAACAAAGATATCGCTTTTTTACAGGATGTTTATAGCAGTTATATAAGTCACATTTTGACCAACTATTTACCAAGCTCGCACCTTTGTTTACAACCAAGCAAGGTGAGAGAGATGCATTGGGTTGGTATGAAAGCCGAGTGTTCAAAAATTTGACGATCGAGTCCACCACCCGATTCTTGATGACCCAGGTTAGAGTCGGTGCCCAAGAGTGTGCATGTTTGATGACTAAGGAAAAAAGTCGAAAACATGTGCATCACTTATTTCTGCCCAGCTGTGAGGCTCACAAAAATTATCTAAACCTATGGTTAATTCGAAACAACTAAATTACATTTTCAGTCTTGCTATTGCTGACCATAATTTAGAGTTGTTTTTCACTTGCCAGTCTCGGTTTTATTTACCCCAAAGCTTCACCTGAAACACCAAATAAAACAAAACAATTTTACCCCACCCATTCTACTGGTGAAGTCGAGTTGATAATCAAAACCGACAATTCAGGTTTAAAGCAGTTCATTCCCTTCAGAAGTTTGAACAAAACAGTCAGAAAACGAAAACTGGTAGATGCAAGCATTTCGTATTGACTCATCAGTACCAAATTTACAATAATATGAAACGGTTTTTTTTATATCGAACAGATAGAGGGTAGAGTGGGTAGTCAATCGGTGGATTAAGAAAGGTCACTAAGTCTCGGGAGTGGGTCAAGTTTAAGAGCATCTGTTTCTGAACATACAGGAGGTCGGATTTACTTGATTGATTGCGACAGCTTCAGCAAACCGCAAGAATCGTGGATTCGAGTGACTTTATCCCTTGTATTGATAAAATAACTCCGTCATTTAATAGGCTCACATTTTCATTAAGAATGGCAAATCATGAGGCGGTTTGCTTATATGCAAGACTGGTGATGTAGACGTGTCCTATCTTTAGCAATTTGCTTTATTCGTACAGCGTAATGACAATCCTACCTCAGTGAGAAGGAGTAATCGCCGATTTAATGCCAAAACTTGTTTACTGTGGGATATGGGGACATGTTGAATAGTTCCTCATGTTCTATTTAGTTAGTTATCTCTTTTTGACTTTAATTAAACGATTTCCGACTGTATTTATTTTTATCCTGTTTCTCTCATAAATGGTTATGAGTTATCCTCATAATTAGGCCCGGTTGCAAACAAGTAGGACATTGAGTCATCCGTGTGACTACGAGTCCACCAAACCAGCAGGATAAGCAATCAATGGGTTTTAATGAGCACAGGCCAGACAACAGCTGGATTGCAAGGAAGTGCACTGTTGACAAGCTGATGTACTGTAGACGTTAAGTAGGACGTTTCACGTCTAACTGAGTATTTGTTACTGACGGGTTAATACGAAGTGCCAATATCTACCAGGTTTCGTCTTATAATTGTTTTGTTCGAATTACCGTTTTAAATTTCTCTAGAGACGACTTCCTGTCGCAGATACCAAAGTGTTACGTCGCTTGGTTAGCGTGAAATATAAACTTGCGTGTAAACGTTCGGAATTATTTCGCATATGCATGAATGATAACGGATATCCATACACTGTTTCTGAAATCACTACGAATGCACAGGCTGAACCCACACAATACTACTCTCCGTCATGTCCCCGTCTCGTATTCAAAGCAATTGTAAACAGGGCTGATATAATTGCTTGAAGCATATCATCGCGCACAATATGTTGCCAATGAGTTATCATTGCGCTGTAGGATCACTTCCGTCAAGTTTTGTAAGATTGTGATTGATAGCAGGACATCTACTGCTGTTCCTCAACTTGAACGAATGTTGACCTAACCAGAAGCTAAGCCTGTTGTAATGGACCACGGTAAGTACACTCAGAACGTATCATCTTTATCGTTCAGTGCTCTACGGTTGGGAGCACTTTCGTTAGGATTCGTTTTTAAGATACTTATACACAGACCTAACCAAATATTTGCAGAAACACAGTTTGAGTACCTTATTGATCAGCTTTTTAAATTAACGCCGACTATCGCTGATAATTTTCATTGGCTCAAAACTAAACTCACTGATGTTGCTAATGAGCTTTTGGATACTCGTGTGAACGACAGATATTCGATAACGGCTCGACACATTCGGGCTCTGCAGGAACTCAAATCAAAAAATGTTATAATCCTCAAGTCAGAGAAAAGCTCCGGAGCAGTAGTCATGGATAAGACGAGGTGTTTGGAAAAGGGTTATCAATCCTTAGTGACAGACAAAAGTTTAGACTCTTAGGCAGAGACGAAAGCATTTGTCTGATGGAAGAAAGCATATGTCACCAGCTAGAGGTAATTCTTGAACATGGCTGGATAGATGAGAAGATACGCAAACAATTAAAACCGGGTGGCTGCTCAATGTCTCAACTATACAGTCTTACTAAGACCCAGGGTATATCTGTGCGACCGATATTAGTCTTGTGTAGTCCTCCTCACTACAAATTGATAGTTGGCAGTTGATAGTTGGTCAAGACTTTAAAGCCAACCATTCAAAAGTTTGACAGATACAATGTCAAAGACTCGCTGGAACTTGCGGATGAGTTGGATTGAATTGACAACAAGAATGAACATAGGTGCCCTACAAATGTTCAGTCTCTCACTATCAATATTCCCTAAGAGAAACCACTGACTGTGTGAATGAATTGTTGAGGAAAATATCCCTGTTCTCATCCCAAACGGAATGTCTAAAAACTTTCGGAGAGTATCAGTTTTGATTTCCGAAACACGCCGTACAGTCAAATCGACGGAATAGTGATGGGTAGTCCAATAGTCTCACTTCTCGTTAACTTCTTCATGATCATGGTGGAAGGACAACTGAGTAATACCATTTCAAAACCGTCATACTATAGACTCCATATAAACGACACCTTGGTTTTCTCGAGAACTATTAGAACGATGTGTTCTACGGTTTAACGGCGTCCAATTCCACGGCGAAATGTAAAGCACGAGCCGATGAAAGTCTGAATTACCTGAATACACTCATCACATGAAGGATCGACGGATCAATAGAGTGCAGCATTTATAAGAAACTAACATGGTTTGGTCAAAATATGCGCTTCACTGGTTTCAACCTGTAGAAATGTGAGCGGGGTGTGGTGCAAACACTGTTCATCAGAGTATGCCGCATCTGTACATCCGAACACACAGAACAACTTGAAACTACCAAGACGATTCTGGGGCGAAACGGGTGTCGAGAGAGCAGTATTCAGCGTCCCAGGGAATGGAGATTCAAAAAGGAATGATCAGGTCCCCAAGAAGTTAGCATATCATAAACTACCCTTCAAGTAAGATATCGCCAGACTACAGACAAACCAAGGAACTGTGTCTTTGCTCAAAGTGGTTTACATTGCCACCGAACTGTAAGCATTTAATCAGACATATATACTGCATGTTTCTACAATCAGAGGAGACGAGCCCGTTAATACCAAATTACACTTTGTGTACCAATTATCACGTTATTGCGGAGAAGGTTACAAAAACAGAACCGACAGATTAATTATTTCAAGAATGAAGGAAAGTGTAACTAAGTGAGTTCACAAACAGGTCCCAAAACTGGACACCGTAGTCATAACGCATCGTAATCCTCCAGTTTCGTAGATCGGACGACACGTCCTATCAACTGACCACAACGTGCACTTGACCTTAGCCTTCACCATTATAGTGCGCTACCACAACCCACGGTTCTTAAAATTAGCTAAAGACATCGCGATAAACTGGTTCAAACTTGCATTGTGTCCAAAGACAACAATTTATTAATCTTATGCTGCCATGGCCCTAAGTTGTAGTGAGTGACAGTCAGATCACACGACTGGATGTCTTTGTTTGTTTTTGTTTATATCCCCTTAAAGTATTGTGGACGTTAAATTGAAATTTGCCACACTACTGAGTGTTTAATACTGACGATCCAATTCAAAAGGATATCCGTATTCATCTTCTAACTATTTCGTTCAAACTGAAAAGCGATAAGAAAAGCCATCAAAAACAGCAAGATAATGAGCGCGATTGTAATAGCATGAATTTGACAAAATTTTCAGTATAGTGAACAAACTAATCTTTCTGTGTTGTTTCAATAATAATCGTGAGCTTATGTAATGTTGAGACCACTGAACTGTCTTGTTAAACTTATTATCGTATATGCCGTCTTATCTGGCAAATACCTTTTGTAACATTATATAATACTAGAAATTATTCTCACGTACAACGCTGTGAGAGCAGTCTGTGTAAATCAGGTTGTTGAATTCTTTTCCATATGTTGTTATTCACGTTGTCATTTTCACTCATTTGTTTACTAAATGACTGCTAAGACCTATACTTTCTTTTTCAGGATCTCTCGTTCAAAGACAAGCATTGGCATGAAAAGTGTTTCTTCTGCAGCGTATGCAAAGCTCCACTAGCAGACAAACCATTTACAACTAAAGATTCTGATCTCTTCTGTCCTGACTGTTACGATGAGAAATTCTCTCCCCGGTGCGATGGCTGTAAAAAAATATTCAAAGCCGGTTCAAGGAAGTATGAGTACAAAGGCTCTACTTGGCATGAAGAATGCTTCACGTGTATTGAATGTAAACAGCCGCTTGGTACCAAAAGCTTTGTTCCAAAAGATGATGGAGTGGTTTGCGTTCCTTGTTATGAGGAAAAATACTCTCAACGATGCTTCAAATGTACGAAAGTAAGTGGTTCATTGTTTTCGACTGAGCTTCCTTAATTTCAAAACAAATTATCTTCGGATAACCAGGAATTAGGCTGGCTAGCTTTAACCCACAGCAATTCCATCATAATTTTACGTTTCCGAAGTTGCTTTGTTTCATCATCTAAATGGTTTCATATGTAGCAACCCCTGTTAAACTGTCGTGCTGTTTCAGCAGCCGTTAACGGAATCAGTACAAAAAGCTAACTTTTGTCGTTTGTTCTGAGAACTTAAGCGTGACTTCAAAGACGACTGCACGACGCCGACGTGTCTGAGTAACTGGGGGCTAAGTTTTTAATTGACTTTGTTGGTATTGAGTCTGGTGCACTTATTTAGATCTTTCTAGCTTTGGATAATAACTTCATATTACAACGGTCTTGTTTCTGCCCCAAATTCAATCAATATTGCCCAAGTGTTCACATTGAAACTGATGGCTTGCTTGACTAGCCTGTTTTCCAAACGTCTTAGCGTCCATCTACCTCAAGATCCAATAAATCATCAGCTCAAGTCTTCCGATGCGGGAAAAGAAAAAGCAATTCAGCTTGATGTTTTTGAGCTGCAAAATCATTTTAACCTTCCACCCGGCTGCAATATGGTGGTCAGTAGGTAAGTAGATCAGTAGACTTACCAATAGGTTACTTATAAGAGTTCCTGGATTCTGGGCTGCAAAAATAATTACCACCTATCGAAATCTATTTCTGTTTTCTGTTCAGTCTGTTCCTCGGTTTGCCTTTCTTTAATGTGTACAGAAAAAATGAACCAATTTTTCATACCTATTAATTTGTATAGCATCAACATGTTTTGAATATTAGTGCTCTCAAGCTTTCTGATTATTATATCATTCAAGGGGTTAGTAATAGTGTTCCCTCATGCAAGATAGATGGTCAAATCAATCAGAACTTGAATTTAGAATTGTTTTCAAAACAAGTCGTTGGAAAAAATGTTTGTAAGTAAATGTGTCACTGTGAGTGCTTGATTGCAAAAACGATTGCATACGGTTTTCGATTGATGTGGAAACCGTGCTAAGAACCCGTTTGTTTACACTCATCAATACATACATCCGAACACAATTAGCCTGGTTGACTGGAACTGTGGTTTGAGCAACTGATTACCGCATGTGTGACATGGAAGCTTCTGACAAACACTTTACAAAAAAAGTAAAAGAACTGAACAAAGGTAAGGTGAAACTAATTATTATCTGCAGACAGTTGATTGGGGTCAGCATGTTGACATGCTAGGTAGAGTTTCCGAAGGCGATTTCGGGTGATCACATCTCCAACCAAGATGATGACACATACTTATCACAATTAACCTAACGTGTTGACTCTTTATTGCTGGTGACCATCTCATTTTACAATACATCTTCTTTTCCTCGACAGTGATATAAGTGAACAATACGCAGCACGACAAGTGCTCAAAAAGCATACGGGCTACATTGTTACAACGATTTCTGAGTATGATTTGTTGCTATTTGAACAGTTCGTCGCATTTTCGAAGTATTTTGAAAATACTTGCCATCGAATGGACATATTATTGATTTGATCCCCTCACCTAGTGTAAACTAACCAAAGGAAAGGTCTGTGATATGAGGAGATCTGTCGAACTGAAAAATCTCAATTGGCTTTCTGTACTTGCAATGCCCGCATCACTAATGGGGTCTTTCTCCACGCCTTATTTATTTCACCCATTTGTGGGGAAACCCTTCATAGACAAGTGTTTTAGATCAATCAACCGTTTTCTCCGAGTGTGGTTTTTAACTGAATTGCCTGCCTTGTTATCTTTAACCCCTGACTTTTTGAGTTCCTAGTTCCCTGTTTTCCTATCTTCCTCCGTTTTTGCTAGTTACCTGAATTCCAAGGTGATCTTTTATATTTGGTGCATTTTCTGAAACTCAGACAACTGGCTGGCGTTGATGGTTTTCATGCTTGTCTTTAGTGACAAATAATCCCGTGAACTGTTCTGTCAAGTAATTTCGCAGGTGTGTACTGCGTGTCTTAAATGCTACTTTGTAGTTACAACCCGGTTCGTCTCGTTTACACAATTCTACCGATTTTTCGTTTCAAGTTGTCCGTATAACGAACTCGCCTATCCAGCTGATATATTTTGGGTCAGATTCTTCTCCTAATTTCCCTAGTGTCGTCTTAAAGTTATATTATTGCCTAAGCTAACCAGATCTACTGCTGCAAAGGACATATCATAGAAACGGAAACATCCCACCGGAATCGCGGTGTTGTGGATGTATTCATGTTAACACGTCCTCTAGAACAGTTAAATCGGTAAGTGTCATTCAGCGGTGAAAGCCGGAGACTACTGGGGTCACGGAAATGACAAACAGCCTGAGACAGAACACAGACCAATTCTGGACAGTAAAACCATACTTTTGTTTGGTGCTTTCAGCCCTCTCTGATCCAGCTAGAGTGGAGAGTTTATTAATATGGTTATCGGTACAGTTTTTAAAAGTCAGTCCAACTTTTCTCATTTTTACTCTCTACCGAAATGAGTCAGTACTGGTCACTTAGTCTGGACCATAGGGCGGAGGTAGGGCAACACACGTGAGTCAATTTAAAGTACAAAAGAGACAGGGAATACTTTTATCAGATGACGCAAAAACGAAAACCGGGAACCTTGAACAGACCACCAGTTGAAACACTTTTCAACCAGATTAACCGGATGGAACGGAAGCTGTCTTGTAGTCATGCTAGAGAGGAGCAGTACTGGATTCCAAAAGTGTAACATGCTTATTCGGTCAAATCCCAGTAAGCAATTGTACTTATGCTGTCAGATTTAAATCGACCACACTCAGTCAAAGCTAATCAACAAAAACAACTCAAAAATCACATGCAACTCGAAATTGCTTATCAGTAAAAATATCCAAGTACTTTGTTAACCAATGGTTTGTGTCGGTTTTTTGCTTATATGATAGGGCTGATTTTAGTGACATCACAAATGGGTGCTTTTTTCTTTGAGTGCTTCACAACCGGTCAGTTTTCAAATTGTTATCTGACCGTACTTTTGATCTCGTCGTCTTTAATGTGAACGATGATATCGAGCTAAAAGCTTTTACAGAACTTAACCTGACTTTGAAAATGTATTGACCATACATTTCATCTTCATGACTCGTGTGCTTTTCACCATTTGTAGGCAACGTATGATCCAGAAGATTGTTTATCAGATTCATACAGAGTGTAATGTATAATAAATACACACAGTGCCCTTTGATAATCAATAACCACAATATCCTGAATCGCCCAACGACAAAACGCATCGATGCACTTAAGATGTGTTCACTTAATCTAGTCCAACATGTTGGTGAAAAGTGCGATCAAATAAGGATACAAATCACACTGTTATTGCAAACAGAGAACGGTTATCTGCTCATAACTGGTCGGACATTTAATGATTAATTAATCCATACCTCGTGCTTTTATCTAAGCTCGTTTTTTTACTTATATAGACACATGATGTTTCGCATGTCCCTTATTGTTGAGACAAATGACACTTTACCGTGCGTGCATATAATTAAATTGTGTACGCAGGATGAAGTAAAAGATAGTGATCAATAGTAGAAAAAAGACTGATCGGTGAGCTAATGAAAACGGCCCAACAGCATGATCACACAAATATACCCATTTATTGGACAGAGAATTCAGGGTTACAGGTTACAGGGTGGCGTTCACGCAACCTATTATGTGATTGCCTGGTAGTACGACCAGTACGTGATGTTCGGCTCCAGCCTGACGAGTTGACCATTAAAAGCCTCATCGTTGTCACTTTGCAAGTCGAGCCAGACTTCCTATAATGAAAGTTCATGCCGAAAGCTGCCCAGCGCATTTTAAACAGACGGCGATGCAAGCATTAAAATTAAATCTAAGTCAATCTAAGTGAAGTCGAAATGTGCATTTATTGGGCTACTGTTCGAGTTGTTGTTGCAAGAAAGCTCAAAATGTCAGTCGAACCTAGTAGCCTTGCTGCGGATTTGTGGGTTAGTTTCCGTTCACAACAGAACCCACAGACAACTTTCCAATACTACAACCAGCTGTTTTGTACACTCAGTTATTTGATCGTGTCCAGAATACAATGTTAGCCATATAGATAGAGTGCGTGAACACCACCCTGTAAGATTGAACATTGATGTGAGTAAAACGGCTTCAAACGGGATTGTTATTCATCTGGCCGACTCTAATCATTCTGTCAGTATGAAGAATGTCTTCTGGATCGTCTACCAGTGGACACAAAACCGATTACAGCTAGTGAGATTCCGAATGTTAACCGTTGCTGAGGCCATTGGAATTCGAATGTGTAATCTTGACTTCTCTGTCCAAAAGAAGCTCGTGTGGATGTAGCTTCACTGATTCACAATCACTAAAACACAAAATTTGGAACAGTGATTGCGTAACTGCTAGCAAGCATATCGTCATAATCTCTACTAACCAATTTTATCATTTACTCTGATTACTGATTTCATATTTTTTTGTTTTGCACATTGATTAAAACACACAGAAGTCATGTCTTTCTTGTGACACCGATTACTTATGGATTCATAGTTATACTTTCTGAACGAGAGGATGAATGAATGAATATTAGACTAATTATCCGTATTGCAAAAGAAATTTGGATGAGCCTGACGAATGTATGTGAATCCAGATTGACTTATAAAATAAAAGACCCTGTTTAACTGGACCCACCCACGTTTCAACAGTAAATGTGAATGGAAATCTCCGGAAGAAAAGTAGAATACGCAATATTAAATACTCATTTTTTAATATAAAGTCAACATCACTCACAAGTAGTCGGAGATGTCGCATTTTTAAAGACATTCCATTCAGTCCTCTTCGAAAAGAGGCAATAGACGTGATTTTCGCTATTGTTAGAGCTTGTCATTAGTATACGTCCCTTCATGCTTTCGTGAGGCAACCATGTCGACTACTACGCCATTGACTTCACACTCGTCACGACTGTGTCATCACATATGAATCCTCAGTCACATTTACTTGTGCGTAATTTTCAGACTGCTCCGTTGTCTGAAGAGGAGACAGTAACTGTCCTGCTGACTGTAATGTAAGACTCCACGACTAGAACTTCTCCATAAGTTGATGTCACAGGAGTCTGTTTTGTTACCGTCAAAAACCGTTTCGGTCCTCGAGAAAAAACGACTGAATCAGTTCTGATTGGTGGAACTGTTCAGAGCGATCAAGATTTTTTATGCCGCTGTGCTCATTAGTGACCTAAACTATTCTTTTCCGGCAACTGTTCTCTTTGAGGTTTCTGGAATGTTTGGTCAATACACGCCATAAAAATACTTTTTAATTGTCGCCTTTATCGCACACACGTGTTGAGACGGAACAAGGCTGTTTTTCTTGTACGCGTCTTTCGGCTTGCATTGAGAAAAAATCATGGAACAGTAACAATATTTTCGGGACCAAGGTTTACCGTCTTAATTATTACTGGGACGAGAATCCGATTTTTTGAGCGCACCACTATATCGAAAACGAACCAGCGCATCGTTTCAAGGGTTTACAACAGACTCATTACCATGTCGAGGGATATACTTGATTACAGATGAGAAGCAGGTGATTTAGTTTTTTATACGAATTAAACATCATCCACAAGTGATGGCAGCTGTCGCATTTCCAAATGCATTCCAGTCGGCCTCTTTTGTAATGAAGCGCTAGGCTTGAGTTAGGCTCTTGTCAGAGTTGGACATTTAGCAGGACACTCATTGTGTCTCTACCACAAATTTAACAGACGACCTCCAACAAGAGCAAAAATCAAATCCTATGCTTCCTTTCGAAACGGACTGACTGGAGATTCTATGGGAGTGCGACAGGTGCGATTGATTGTGAGTGATCTCTAATTTATATTAAACCAACAATCTTCTACTACTCATTACTGCTCATATCTTTATGATTATTACCTCTTTGAACCCAATGCGTGTTAATAACCGCAAGCTGGAGCGAAACAATTGTTACGTACATACCGTTGAATTGATAAAGATGTGGCGCACAGAATCCAAAAATTTACATTCTCTAATCTGATTCTAAGTGCGAACGTACGCGTTGCGACGCGCGTATATATCACACTGAACGGATTCGTTCGGTCACATTCGAGCGACTGAATGAAACAATTAATTATAATTAAACTATTATAAGCTGGAAGAAAATAAATTATGCTTCAAGTTGTCATATTTGTATACGAAAACGTTATTTCAAAGCTTCCCTCGTTTTCCGTTTTCACTTGGTCGCAACATCAGTAGGTTTGTTTGAACTAACCTGACATTTGAATATGTACGAACAATAGGTATATGATTAAGTGAAATATGCTCGAGATTAGGTGAAAGGTTGCAAATTCTGAACAACTTATAGGCAAGCAAATAGGTCATTTGTTACTAACGTTTTATTCCCAATGCAAAAGTTTCGTCAGGTCAACTGAACAATTTACAGGCTAAATGATATGCAAAACAGGCTAACCATAAACAACCAATCTAATCAAATTGTACTGCGTCATGGGTCAAGTGTACGTGTAATAGGCTTTTGCTGTTACGTAGGGTAACAAAAAGAGGAACGTACAAACTGAACCCGAATAATGGCTGATACAGTTTATCAGATGAGTGTGAAGGAATCATAGACTCTGTGGGCTGAAAATGTTCGTTTATCCAGATATTTGCTACTCCCGTTGAGTATCGCCGTTGTAAAGTATTCTGTTGTACATTACTTGAAGTTTTACGTAAACCACGCATATGTTATATTATCAGCGAAATGGTTTCACCGTTGGTGACAAACCTTTAGTCGATCACCTCGTAAGTAATGCAACCAAATAGCGACAATTAATTCTCAAAGACTAGGTAAAATATATGGTACCCTCAAAAATTATCCCAATGGTTATGTATTTCAGGAGTTGTTCAAACTGGACGATTAATTTGACTCACTAACTTTCACCGGATGAGGAATGTAATTTTGTAATGCTTGCATATCTCATTTTACTTTCCTAATCGGTACCAGTGTCACCAAAACAAAGGGTCGTCACCATCACAAAACCCACTTCACACTCATCGACGGAAGTTTCAGAATATTCAATAAAACAGCTCCAAGCGTTACAGAAGTAGATCTCAAGATCGACAGTATATTGTTTGGTCAGTATGTCCGGTTGCGGGAGTAAATCGATAACGCATTTATTAGGCAAGATAGGCTTCACTGCAAGCAGCTTTAACTTGTTGGATGCATCCGTGCACATGTACGCGAACTACTTTAGGTATGCTGTCTTGTCCTGCTAATAATCTTATAAAGATGGGTTCAAAACCGCTGTTGCAATATCACTTTTCTCCGTTGTAAATTCAGATGTTTATTCGTTTTCTGGTTCATTTTTTGATATCGCCTAATTACGAGATGTCATGCTTATTGCGTAACCACAAACCAACCAAGTTGTTTCATAGTTTAACATGTATGCTTTGTTATTTTCGTTCAAAATACATACTGATGACGTCTTACATCTACATTATTTTGGTCTTAATAAAATGTGCACCATCAAAACGTTATTAAGCAAATTTTGTGTGGGAAGTAAAGGATATAATTGCGAGTTTCATATTTTCAATGTAATACCGTTAACCAGTTCCTTTAATTACAATATCACTGACTGACTCAATAGTAGAAACTGTACAATGCCGGTTGGTATTGATAATATAATGTCTACCAACCCCATACTAGAACGTGTACGCAAAATACATAGATAAAATGCAAAGCATACCTTAGTGATAATGCAAAGACGAAAAAACCGAGTATACTTACTTTCTAAAAATCTAATTTTATGACGATTTTGTTTACACGCCGACATCCGATAATTATTACCTGGCCACAAACAACCAGCTGGGTGTCAGGTGAAGATACAGTTGCATTGATGAAACTGCGCGATTACACTTATTTACTTCATTACTTATCTTTTGTTTACAGAAATAGGACGGTGACATTTGCCATAATGAACCCGGTTAACTGCTATCTTTAATGTCTTCCGCAGCTTGGAACATGTTAGATCACGAGGCCCACACACATGACCAGTAGTGCCTAATAAACCAGTAACTATCTCCACATCTCTTTCTAGTGTAGCCGTGTGGTAATTGATGGTCTGAGTTACCAAGTGACGGTTTTAACTCTACAAATCAACATACTCTCAGGATTTATACAGTTCAACTTCTTACGCTTCGTTAACAAAAACCAAACGCAGTATTGTATTTTTATCTACTGGAACAGCCCATGGTGTGCAACCTGTAGTAGACATTGGTACTTGAAATAAATTAACATTTTGTAAAATTTACAATAACACTGCCTTAATTGTTCCATTGTATATGTGACTTTATGCTTTTAGCTGCCTCAATCTTCATCACTAGAGATTGTACTAGCCTCAGAAATCCGAACATGGGTTTTGCGTTTTATGGTACCGTGATAGAAATCATGTGTTTAGCCATAAGACCTGGACAACAGTTTCCACTACTATGATTTTGAATCTAGTAGAGGTACTGTTGCCATAGATTTTACAATGCCTTGAAGTGAAAGACCCAGCAGTGAAGTAAGTCCCTCCAATCTGTTATTTACATCTTGAAATTTTTTCAACCGGTACTCTTTTCACATGATAAGAATTCACATTTATCACTCCTCCAGCGGTTTAGGGGTCAGCTACAAAATTTTGTCAGTCTGTATGAAAGGTTCAAAAAACCTCACTTACTACAAGAGTTGTGTTGATGTTAATGCCACTCAGGTATGATAACCATAAAATACCTCACTCAAGATGGAAATTTTGTTATACTGGTTTTAATGGAAATGTCAAAGGGTTTTTCATTTTTACATCCTTTTCTTTAAATACTGACAGCAGAATGTCATTTGCAGCAGGAACAAAACAGTCTACCGGGACTGCAAATTACTACTTGACCCAGGTACAAGATTGTACTTCTATCACCATAATTTGTCAAACTGAATCTGGCTGCTGCACCCAGAGATAAATTCACTGCATCCCGACCAATGGCATAACAATAAGAGCCATATGCTGACCAGTGACTGGTAGAAAATTGTGATACCCTGAATTTTATATAGAAAAAACGCAAGCATATGCTTTCCGCAAATCAGATGTTTGTTTTCCCAAACCCCTCTTCACCTGTCTATTTTATAATGAAGATGTTTGATATGTTTACATTAGGTGATCTTCCAATCCAAGTAAACTGCCGCAGAGCAATATGACTGGTGTATGTATCCCGTCTACGGAATGTAAAGAAGTTGGAACACACCACGTAGCATGAAGACTACGGGGCATAGAAAAGCCATAGTGATAAGTACGGAGATATTTCCTGGAATAGTAACAGTTTTACAATATCCCTTAATTGGTGGTCTGAAACATACTAATCACCCTTTTGCTCGGTAGGACATCTCGTAGATTTTCGTTGTCCATCAAATTTTTTACTCACTCCGAAACTGAATACGCCGTCTGATCCCAGAATTGGTTTTAACAAAAACGGGATGAAGTATCTATGAGATTATACTAGCCGAAACACCGCACTTGTCTATATTTAGGTTAATTTAAGAGCAACTGAAAATCCCTGAACGCGATCGCAAACTTCCACATGAGCCCTTCAGCTGTTGATCACGATCATTTGGTGTTAAATATAATTCGATTTCATTTGCGATACCACGATAGTATGGATGTCGACGTAGGAAAAAATAAGAAATGTCTCCATTTTTGTTCTCGTATATGAACTTGTTAAATCACTCAAAAATGAACGAGGCTGCCACATACTGCAGGTAGTACCCATCGCTTACCGAGAAACCTTTAAAATAAAAAAACATACCGATAAAAAAGGTATAAGCGTCGACATTTTCCTTCTCACTCCATTAACAGAGACAGAAAAAGAACCCGTTATGGTTATCTCCAAGTTCTACAATAACATCGCACTCTACTCCGTTTGAAAAAAATACCCTAACTGTTATGTTACTATCAGCAATATATGAAAGCACCGATAAGTTATTATCTCGAAAATGGCATCAACGTCGTAGTAGCATAAATTGTAGTGTTACTGTCCTATACAGTGTGTGGTTGTTCGTGCGTCACAGAGGAATAGCCCGTGAATGTACAGGAACATATGACTGACATCGTGGCTATAATTACTCAAAGGCGATAGTGGAAAACTGGTTGAAAGTGACAGTCAAATGAATGGCCAAGTTTACACCATCAGTTCGTGGCTTCCGCTGTATGAACAAAATTTCACTTTAATGCAGAGATTTCTGCTTCGGAATTTAACTGTTCGTTCGCAACAATTGAACAAAAAGTGTCATCTGATTAATTAAAAATTCAAAACCCAGCGTCATTTACGTCTCAGGCAAGAAAACGTTGCGTGGGTTGTACTGTTTCTAGTTTGCACGGATTTTTTGCCCTTCCTATTAGTGTGCATCACACAGTTACTACTCTACGGCTATTGATAGAGTTGGCGGCTGATATTTGGTGGAAAAGACAGAACGGCCAGATTTGAGTTGGAAATGGGGAAGGTTTACAACTGGAGTATTCACTTGAAGAACGGTAATATATCCATTGTATTATAAGTAACCACATTTTATACCATTTTCCCCAAATGAAACACCACTTGCGTTCTATCCACTAAGCTGAAATAACAGACAGGTTCGTGTTCGTCAACCTAGGCTGCATGTTGTGAGTGGATTACTGGGATTTATTTCAACAACGTCTAACATGGACTTCATCAATCGAAAAAATGCAAGAAACATCGTATCATTTTACATCCCAGTTCCAACTGCTATATATACTATTGTTGCTCTCAGTATACTTAAATAAAAGCATAATTTAACTGCATTTTATCAACCTGATTTTTTGCTTTTTTGCTTCCACGGACATTAAAATAATTGCCTAGACACTGGACTAGTACATCATTCAATGGACAGTATAACAGTCATTTTACTGTGCGTGGTTTTTCCAAATAACTATATTGTTTTGATTTGATATATACGTATAGATATACATAGTTGGCTTTAACACACGTTAAAATGGCTAGTTAACCTGTTTGATAATATTGAACAGTAAGGGACATTTCGCTGAACGCTTGCCTTTTTCAAATTACTCTGAGCTCAAAATATAAAAAGAACGAATGTGTGCATTGCGCAAATCCGGGCGTTGGTGTAAACGAAAGCGTCAGTCGAGTTTGTCCGAAATGTGGGTCAGGACAGACTGACTGGTGCGTTATGTTTTTGTTCTCCCCCCCCAACCAGTTGTCACAAGCGGAATCAGTTCGCGTAATGCATTATCGTGCGTCGCTATATGGTTGCTGCTCCAATAAACATATCTTGTTAAACCAGCACAAATAGACATAATAACAATATGGCCTGCTGCGTTACAGCTATGAGTAAATTGAACTGACAATATTCATACCTATACCGTCAAAAATCACAGGTTGGCACTACTGTTGGGATCACAGTGTTTCTTGTCACCTGCTGAGTAATATGGTTTCAGCATACTTCAATTTCAGTGACATGAGAACACTGATTAAAATCATGAACGACGATGTGACTTGTGGTGTGTGCGTCCCTTTATGGAATTCCCAGTTTGCAAATAATCATGCTTCTTTTAGTCATAGGCCCTTAAACCTACCTTCAGTGAAGCTTACAAAAAGTTAAATTTGATTTTTGTTTGATAAAACTTTCGAAGGTCTCCGATACGGCAAAAACGTTACCTGAATAGTGTACATCGCGACGTGGTCTAGCATTTGGAGAAAATTACAAATAGTACCACTCCGAAACATGTCAAAGAAACTAACGTTAAACAATCTCTCCAGGTAGCCACCATAAGCTGACCTATCTTCTAACTTGACGCGAAAATTACTCTGAAGATCCAATTGATCGGAAATACTGACTCATAACACTAAATAGTGTTTTTTGTGACATGAAATCGGCAGAGCCATCGAAGTTTATTTCGAATAAATACAGTCATAATTTTATCGACTACTTGGAATATCTTTGAGATTACTTTTCAGCGTAATGGTAACACTGTCCCTCTGTCGCATGATACAACTGGGGTGGTCATTACCTTACAAACGTTTTGTAGCTCACGTTTTGGCAGTAAAAGTCAGTTGTAGAGGAGCTGTATCACAAAAGGAATATGTTAGCCTTGTCCCATGTCGCATAACCTCCGGCTACTACACCATTTTCTGGCATTTTGCACGACTCGCTCTTATACTGGTTTGCATCTCAGCATTATTCCACTTGCTGCGACCTACTGGGAGGACTTTCTATAGTTTAGTGTTGTTGAGAGTTATATCTGTGAGTCACGCTCACATACTTTTTACTGCTCAAGAGTAATCTCACGTTTGATGTGAAATTACTTATAATCTAACTGCGCAGCATGTACTCGAGAATCCAGCCATCCTCACACGACACGGGTGGAACACTCGGCTCCAAGTATAAACCAAAAATAACTAACGTATACTTGTTATTTTTGCAGCGTTCTTGTTGAGGGCACTGTATCCTTTGTTGAAAAAAGGGTGAACCTGAGGCAATCTAGATTATCAATGTCTCGGCGTATTGCCCATGCTTAAACTGAAATTGTTTTTTACGAGAGTGCAACGTGAATGATATCATCAGACAAACGCTAATCACTAGAAGGCGAGCAACCTAGCCCACAGCTGAACTAGAGAAAATTTTAGACAAAAGTGAGCATTCCTTAATGTATCTCTGGATAGATACCCTTAACAAAATGTTTTTGTGTTAAAATTTTCCGTAATTTTCCTACTCCTGTCGATTCGCCTACACACCTACCAATTTGAGAGTTTTTAAGAAAAGTTTTTTTAACGAGTTAAAGATTGAAATGCTGATTATTAAAAGTACACATAGACAAGTAAATATAATAACCGGTAACGGGCAGTTTCAGTAGGTCATTTGTTAGTCATACGCTGTGATTTGCACTTTCACTTCGCACATCCTGTTTATTAGCAGGGAATTAGAGAGCGGGGAAATAGAATATGATGCTTATTCGGTGAAAAGCAAAAACCTACAAAGCAGATAAATACAAGAATGACACAGTAAGAGGCAACCCAACTGGTAATCATCTGAACTTGTTCAGACGATCATATTAAAGCACGAAGAGCTACTGTGATAAACATTGGTGCATAAAACAATTTTGTAATTTAAATCCGCACTAGTAAGATAAAGTGTTAATAGGTTGAAAGGCAATTTCACGGATTCATGCAAATTTGCATCCAGCACAGCGGGAGAACGTGAATAGCAATATCGAAGTGGAGG
>JTDE01000234.1:177347-201260 GCA_014338405.1 Paragonimus skrjabini miyazakii | reverse complement strand
GATAAAGTGTTAATAGTTTGAAAGGCAATTTCACGGATTCATGCAAATTTGCATCCAGCACAGCGGGAAAACGTGAATAGCAATATCGAAGTGGAGGTTATATGCAATAAACATTTCTAGTTCCACGCATTTAGTCAACACGCATTTGTACTAAGCACACTTTGCCGATAACTTTCCTTACCGTAAACTATCCAAATGTTTGATTGCTTTCACAACACTCTTTCCTCAAAGTCAGTTAATCATAAATACTAGCGAACGTTTGATTCGAACCAATTCATCGATCCAGTGAAGACTGTCGTAGACTAAATGTTTTCCACTTATATCGGAGTATACTTCACAACTATAGAAAGAAATGGAGTCGTGGAATTTGTTTGGTCATATTTCCCGTGACAGTATCGTTGTGCATTAAAAAACTTGTCTTAAGTTTACTGTCCATATATTTTTAATAAATGGATGACACAAGTAATTTCCCTAGGTTGATAGTATCAATAATATATTTAATGCACATCGAAAGATGACTTTTTGACTTCTTCTAAACCCACGTCCTTCGTAGTGTGGGAACACTCAAATCACTGAGTCCGAATCAACCAATGATGACCAACCAATTATTATAAACATTACCAACACTTCAGTAAACGACTTGATTCATTGTTATTCAACCTAGTTTTATTGATCTAGTTCCGCAGGTAACTGAAAACTAAGAGGAATGACTTTGTGTAAACCTTTTTACCATATGAAGAGGCATAGAAAAGGTTAGACCAGATGTATACAACTAAATGTTTAGGCTTGAGCCGAGTTAAAAATGTAGAAGTATATTTCGATAACTGTAGAGTAATAATATGAGCCATCACATTGCATTTTTGATGTAAAATTTCCGTACTATCAAAAATAATGAAATAGATGAAAATCAATCGACTGTTATAACAGATTTTGTTACATGCTAGTTGTCGTTGGCATCACGTAAAACGGGAGAACTAATTTCACAACAAAAGCGCTAGAACAACAAAATAAAATTCTACTCATTGCGACTGAACTCCCAGTGATAAATCACACGAACAAATGATGTGAACTAGTAAGAGCTTGTATTCCGGATACAATCAGCTAACTTTCTGAATTTGGTATATGCTTCGTTAGCATGCAGTGACCATATCCTGTACTTACGCAGAGTGACCTCTAACTACTTGTGAGAACAAAGGAAATAGATGTTCGTCCTCTTTTTACAGGAAGTGGAAAATCAACAGGTTTCATGCAGTGGTTGTCCTTTCAAAGTAAAAACATTTCAATAAATTGAAAGGTAGATTGTCGAACAACAATCATACATCCAACAATCAAAATAAACTGACACCAAGGTGGGCTGATAATATACTAAGACTTTCGGTATCTGACGTTATATGTTGTACGTATAAGTATGACCGTAAACTGCTGTAGTTGTTATATGATAACTGAAAAGTGCGAGTAAAGTAGTATACATCTCACAAACCTGATTCATCAGATTAAATAACTTGATTCCAAGTGCTAAGTCGGCCGAGTGACTATTCGATTATTCAAAATTGAGTGTGTAGCTCGTTACAAAATTCTAGGTACATTCTGCCACTACTGTTAAACGCGTTACTTTTGTATGAGCAGTATTCCTGAGCAGCCTGAACTGCCTATCAATCGCTGACAACTTGCAAGGAAGTGGAAAGGCAAAAGCATTAGTAATCCAATTGATTACAATCCATGTCTTACGCTTGAGTTTTCCCGTGAATCGACTTTCCAAAAACTCTGAATGAAACTGGGCGAAAATGTTTGATACTAATTGTAGGAAATAATCCGATGCAAGCTGTCCATCAACAATGACAAAGATTGCTTCGTACTGAGCACCGAGTAGACAACGGAGCTAGCATAAAACAGAAAACTACTTTACTTTCTTTTCGAACCAGTTGTGATAAACCGTCAACCATACCTCCACGACTTGATTTTTTTTAAAAAAACATCTCAACAAGCAACCATGCCTTCAAGCAATCCCTCTTGAATTGTACTACTGATAGAGCGCTTCAGTAGTGCGTTTGTTTGCCACGGCCGGAGTTAGAACTCCGACCATGATTTCGTGAGGCGGCCATGTTGTCCTTGTGCAAACCTTCGGTTACACTCGCCCGTAAGTTAATGTGCACTCTGCCGGAACAATATGACAGTCTGCACATAAATCAAAAGCAAATGTGAGTAGAACTTTTGCAAATAATAATTCGGTGATGCTGAGTGTGGGGTTAACGACAGATGCTTAATAAAAGTCTGTCTAGAGTACTAGTTCCGGCCGTGGCAATGATATGCATTACCGCCGTACTCTAGCAAAAAATAAACTAGACTTTAATGCTTCTTTTCGAAGGAGTCTGGTTGGACTGAAACGCTGGGATCACACAGGTTGTCAGGTGCACTGACGCAAATTGTGGTAAACTGATGCAGAATGGGTAATAGAAACCTATGTCACACGGCATTCACCGACCACACACGGAAATGCCTCCAGCGATTCATCAAACCCAGAGCGAATGAAATCATACGTCTGGAACATTCTGAAGCATAATTAAACGCTACTGACCAACCGTCCAGAAAAGATGCCACGCAATAAACACATCATCTAGTGTCATTTGTGCTCAAACTGAGCGTAGCCGTGAGTCTTTCTCAGTTAACCAATCGGCGTGATCTTCACTTCTTATTATAAAACTTACGAATAATACCACTAATATCATGTTAGCCGT
Organism: Paragonimus skrjabini miyazakii; assembly: GCA_014338405.1. Classification (NCBI taxonomy): domain Eukaryota; kingdom Metazoa; phylum Platyhelminthes; class Trematoda; order Plagiorchiida; family Troglotrematidae; genus Paragonimus; species Paragonimus skrjabini miyazakii. The sequence continues at coordinate 198,525 of JTDE01000234.1, read as the reverse complement.
TGAGAACAGTAAGTAAAGTGAATTCACAAGGTATACTGTTTTTTGGTGCTATTAGCTGTATACTGCACTCAGCTACTTAGCTATAGAAAAACGTAAATTTTGCGGATTATTTTATTCCGTTACTTTGCAGAATGAAGTTGGCCAGTAAAAACGATGCTAGTTGATAGTATTTTGAAAGTCGTTTGTTCTCAATAAGCCATTGAGAAAGTTGCATAATAAATTGAGACGAAGCTCAACTAGTTCACTGAGCCCAGCACAGCGCAGATAGAGCTCCAAAAGGGGTTACTAAGTTGTTTTTGACTGGTAATCACTATCCAATTACCGGAGAACACGGTAACTCTGTGATTTGTATTATATATGATAACTCCAGATATCGGGAGAGTGAGCCGCTTTGCGATTTTATTTTCGTGATAAAAGTCGATACGGATGATCATCGAAAGCTTATGATAAGTGAGTGACAACGGTAAAAGATTGAGTCTCTATTTACCCTAACTGACTAAGGCTCACGTGGAAGCAGTCGGTGACAATACAATGAAATAAAGCTTTCTGTGAAACACTGGAACGGTAAACAACCCGAATGAATACTGTCTGCTTTTTGCAAACATTTTGCTTTAGTATGTCGTAATATTCTTTGCCAATGGACTGTTTTGTAGTTTCTCAACGGTATTGCATCCTCTGTTATTTATATACTTCGTTCTAGAGCCACTGACTTCCTATTATGCGCGCCTTAGACAAAAAACAGACTAATTTACCATGGATTCTGACGACATAATCTGTGTAAAATCGAGCCATTCAAACAAACGTTTCTTGGACGACTGCTTCGATCTCCTAAAGCGCTTTTTGGGCAGAAGTTCAAATTTTCGTTTAGGCAGTGGTAAACATTAAAGTCTTATAAGCAGTCAACAGGTTGACAATAAATGAATATACGACGATCTGTTGTTTACGAATTCCTAATAACTTTCCTTGCTTGTCCTCATGGTTTCATATTTTTTTATTTTCTACGGTACATTTTATTAAGATATCCCCAGTTTAACCAAAATTGGCCAGACAGTTGCGGCCATTGTGCCTTTAACTTAAGTAGGTTAATCAATTTTCCATTTCGTTAACCGCTCCAGTGATAAAACTCCGTTATACACACTCAAATAACGCAATTCTGGTGTACTTGAGATGTGTTGGCTTAAGTTTATATAAGTGTCGTCGTTGGAAATCAGAAGAAAGGTTGAAAGCGAGCCCACGTTTGTTACACTACAAGTGCATTATGAGGACAGGACCCACAGAGTTGGACAGCAGTCTAAATAAATGGATGTCTACGTGATAGGACTTTCGGAAACACATATAGGCCTTAATTTATTTCATCTGCAGATGAAAAACTGATGTCTCACAAAATCAGATGGATATCCGAAACACTCTGCATGGAAGGTTTTCGATGAACGTTAAAGACATCAGTCTTTGAACTTGACGGGTTTTCTTTTATAGGACAGGAGTCACGCGTCTTGTCCTACAATACGGCATTTTGATTTAGGAATGATCGGTCAAATCAAGAATACAAAACCGCTCAGTTCCGTTACGTCTAGATTTCTTTTTGCCTTCTTTCCCAACTGGGCGTTGTGAAACAGCTGTGGTGTGCGTTTGAATAATGAAGGCGTCTCAACAAAGCTCAAGCGTGTTACATCTGAGATGAATAAGATATATCTCTGAATGAGAATGGGCACTGTCTGATAGGAAACTAACATGTAAAAAGTAATTTCAACTGCCACCTTCGATACTACTAGGAAACTGTAAATTCATTATATCGTAAAGACTATCATGATTTGCGTCTACGAATCCATAGTTTATATTGTGCGACGAATATATTCTGTTGACATGATGTGTCTACTTTTTACACTAATAATCTCTGAAAATATTCTGACGTTGCAGCCACAAACTACAAGAGTACATAACAGGGAGTAGCCCCATCATTTTCGCTCGTGAAAAGTGTACACCATTTTGAAGTAACCTATAATGCTTTTAATTTGAGTGTCTACTTTGGCAGAGACACCATACAAACAGACCGATCGTGTTCAGAGAAATCAAGTTCTCGAATCCAAGAACGGTCGGGAAATACAAATTAAAAGTGTGTATGCACTTTGCTGACTTGCTGCCTTTGTGTATAGAAAGCGACACAATCGTATGGTCAAGTTTTGAGATTGTGTAAATAGTTGTTAGTTTTGAAAAGTTCATAACCCAGAGTACCTTTACCAATGACGTTTCAGCTACCTGGTAAGTTTGATTTCGTTTCCGTTCACTATTTCTTGCCATTCATTTGTTCGTCAAATTTTGTAGACAACTTAATATTTCACCACAGATTTTCTACTGCATACTAGGGTGAGAATTAATAACCTTCGAATTACAAACGCAGTCCTACGCAATTAAGTAAATCGGTTTGGATGTCGCAAGAAAGACTGGCTGATTAATCTGAGTTTTCCTTGAACTGTTTTGAAGTTCACATGACCATAAACTACACTGAAATTGAAATATGACAGTTACGTTGCGCTTTCTAGTTGGTAATCCTTACATTCTGAAGAGATAGATTAGTATTGCTTATTTCAATAAGATAAAAAGTAGACCGGAATTTTAGTAACTTGGGAACTTACCACAAAGACGAGATAGTTTCCTACACTAAGGTATATATATATAAGCAGGATAAGTGTGTAGCATGCGTTGTTGTCTCATATGTCCATGATTGTAACTGTCATCGTATAATTAGATGGAAATAATCTATTGATAGTTTTGCTATGACATTCCGTAATAACATAGAAAAGAAGTGTTTCTGGTGCATATCACTGCACGATGCGAGAAGGTGCTTCGTCATAAAACAGTGGTTCGTCTTTACTTGTTATGCTTGCAAGTTTGGGTGACATATGACCATCTACTGAGGCAGACATTCGTTTCACTGTTGTTACCATACAATATAAAAAATTTCATACTCTGCGATGTACGAGTTGTTACGTTCAACTCACTGAGCCCTCCACTGATCCTTTCTCCATAAACTAAAAAAGAAAGAACCACAATCTGCTGATCAAAAAGCCAGGCCCTTTGTGTTAAAATTAATGATATCCTACATAAAACTCGTATTAACGAATCGTGTTTTGTTTCTTCGTCTTGTTCTCTGTTTCACTGGAGGTTACAACAAGGTCCTACTAGATTTTTATTAAAAACAATTATTATTTAAATTTGCACAGCCAATTCAAAAAGGAGGAGTCACATACAAAGGTCAACCGTGGCACAAAACTTGTTTTCTCTGTGTAAATTGCAACACGGAGCTATCCGGACAAAAGTTCACATCCAAAGATGACCAACCTTACTGTGCGGACTGCTACACACAACTGTTTGCTAAACGGTGCCACAAATGTACCAAACCCATAAGCGGTGGGTCACATCAGTTGTTTTATTTAAATTACAGCAAACCAGTTATAATTTACTTATACGTGCTTTTGAGTGTACTGTGTTAACGGACAACGCCGAAACCATATTAACGAGCGGATTCGAAAGCTATGTTGCACACACTGGACACATATGAGAATTTTCGTAAATCGCGACTTAAAATTTAAACTGTCGTGCTGGAGAGTAATTGCTCTCATACTTTGTGGGAACTTCTGACGAATAGATTATACGTAATTTTCTCCTAAAAATACTGCTAACCGAAGCTACCTTTTCAACGTATGCACATGTAAGTTTTAACCTAATCATATTTTACCATCACTGTTTGACAGGTTTCAAATTGATTGCACATTTTAGCTCAAGGATAATGCATCCAACCTGTTCTTTCTCACAGCAATGATGTCTGCTAATCAAAGGAATAGGCCCCAATGTTTTAGTGCCCCTTTTGAAGTTGCAACAGCTTTAAGTGTGTTGAGGCTGTGAGAATAAACTGCTGCTATTTCTGGTATTTAATAAGTAAGCTTATTTTTGAGAATGGGTTTTGTGCATCTAAATTTCATAATTGTTGCTTCACGGTAGCTTTTTGTTACGCGTTCAAATTGCAGTAGAAATTGATCATCTTCAACAAATGGCCGACACGTATTTATAGTAATTTTCAGTGTTGCTTGTTTGTGATATGAAGCGTCTCTACATCCAACATAGCTATTCTTCATTGTTTTCGTTTTCTTGGCGCATGTCTCATTTTAAATGGATATCAGTGGTTAAGTCAGAACAGGTTAGGTATTTTGAAATATTCGATCGGTTAAGTCACTGTGGGTATACTAGCGTGCCTATAAAATAAACCTTTGGCTATGTATATGTGAAGTTCACAAGTGTTCTACTTCGCTTAACAATAAAATGCTCGCCGTCTGTCTTTCACTTGAAGTAACCGGTTACTAACCCTACTGGCTTTCCTACCCTACATAAACAAACATATTGCTGTGTTAACTCCACTCGACTGGTTCGGGCTAATACGACTTGACCGTAGACACCTTTGAATTGCTGCCTTAAGATCGAAAGTAACTCTACTCTCCTTTTCATTAAATGGACAACCACATCAGCAAATGTGACTAACGGCAACAAATTTTAGGCGAAGTTTTGCAGTGGCGGTTGCCGTAGGAAGCGGTTTACCAAAGAGATGGTCTCTGTGGCAGTTTCGGAAGTAGCTATTTAACGCCGTAGGTTTTATACAAATTGTTCAAGTTTTCCAAAGATGCGGTTGCTGTAGGAAAATTGTCCTTGTGAATAGAATCTTTGTATTGGTGAGGACTGAGAATGGTAGTTCGGCAAACACGCTGATTAGTACTCTATTTTACCCCACAAGGCCTGGCAGAATGCAGAAGTGAACGGTTAGGAGGTAAGCGAAGGGATTAGGAGACTACGACTGATCAGAAGCCTTGGTTGTTTTTCATTTATTAAAATAAACCTCATGCAAGACTGCCTGTGTTGTTTTCTCAAACTACTTGAAATCTCACGCGGCCGTCACATTAACAGCCTAAGAACAAATTCAATTTTAGGATTTGGCGGTTGCAAATTCATAACGTTTGAGGATAAACATTGGCATTCGGACTGTTTCAACTGTTCAAAATGCGAAAATGCGCTGGTTGGCAAAGGGTTTCTTATCAACGAAGATGGAATATTTTGTCCGGATTGTGGGAAGTGAGATATGCACAACAACGAAAAACTAAATTCAAATTATCAGATGGAACGTCTATGATTCTAACCGCAACAGATCGTTGCGTTTGCTCTTCTTTGCAACTTTTGCTTTCTATGTTTGTGAAAATGATGAACGCAGTGCGCGTCTGCTTAATTTTATTTTGTCCAGCAATAATCGTGAAGTTTTTGATCATACCTTGTTTTGAAATTCATAGTCAGTGTGCAAAGCCTAAAGACCATTTTGGTGATTTAAACCTTGTCATCCGTTTGCTGGACAGTTCCATACATTTTCTCCACGATACACAAATATCGACTGGTCCTACTTCTTGCTCACTGAATAACTAATAACTGTTGTCTCCGTTTTAATCCAGTTAACTTCCCCAACCCTGATTCCTTTTTTAATCGCAATACACAGTCGCACCAGGAAGCACCTCTTCCAACGACGTGGGTGGTTTTTAAAGTTCACTACGAACCCAAAGCGTACTGTACCAGTGGTTTAATTCGATTCTTTTAGTTTTATCTGCACTTTTTGATTTCATCTCATACTTCAAAATCATCAGAGTTTATTTACCAGAAATAATGTCCTTTTTCTATTAAAAGCTTGATTTTCTGTTGTTCATGCATAACTATTTCTCTGTGAATGTAAGGAAAACCTTGGGGTTCGTAGATCTCATTAAATTTGAGAAACCAGCAACGATAAACGGTCATCATTTTTTTGTCCAATGTACTTTACTGACAATAATTCCACTATTGTACTTGCAGCTCATTCTGGACAGTAAGTACACACCAAGAGAGCTTACTCGTTAACATTGCCCAGGGTAGATGCGTTCTGATCATATAGTTCCCCATGATCAGAACTTTACATCCATTTTTCTCATTAGGAAGGAATTTTGATAATCGCATGTGAGTATGTGGATACAACAAGTATAGGGAATTTTCATGCCCTTAGGAAGCATGAAGGATCAAATCATGTATGTTCATTGAATGCAGATGGTCGGTGTTTAGCCAATCTTTGTTATATGGTAAACATTTCTTGAAGAAAATGTGCGGAAACTTACTCTTCCCAACGTCTTGACTAGACGTTGTTTGTTCATAAAGTATTACATCGTAAGCAATACGCTTTTGCTAATAAAACGCTAAATAGATACTCAGTCTAGTTTCATCAGGTAAGCACCCCTGATAAGTGACATAAACAGTGAGAACTGGCATGTGCTTATAACGAACTTTGGCCAGTAAGCACTTGAATCTTACAGGAAGTAATATGTTTGAGTATTTTTGCTTGAGTTGCGGGTTCTACCGCCAAATGTGCATGGTTGAAAACTATAGTTTTCAATAATGTCCGCTAGCAAAAATCACTTAATTTCAACAAACCCTTTTTTTGAGTCAAGGCAGACCGCGTTCTAGAAGATGGTAGGAGATTCGAAATAGTCATTTTCAACGTTGACGTAGGTACTGAGGTGACTGTGAAGAGTTAAAGGCAGTGTTTTTGGATCGCGCAGCTTTCGCTGGATCTTTTGAAATATAAAACCCATCATATTCCAAGCAAGCTCCAATCACCAAAACTTCTGTACATTTTCCAAGAACAGCGTTGGCGTTTAAAATTTACTCCTACATGCAAAATTTGTACAGTGTGTCTACAACATAAAATGTGAGCGTTTAGTGTATACAATGACTTACACGTCGCTCTCTAAATATCTTCATGCAGATATAACACACCCATGATGCAGACGGACGTTTTGTTTGTCGTAGCATAAAACCTCGTTGACTTGACTGGAGTATGCGTCAGTAGTTCACATTACAAGAGATAACTTGTGGATATCTAATGTACTGAGCAAAGAAGAAATTACTCAGAGCAATGGACTTGTGAGTGAACAAGAATGAACGTGTGAACCAGTTTCATTATCGAACCTCACAAAGTTAAATTGTGTTGTTTAACCAGTGTAGGGTGCCTACTCCTACTTCTTTGTAACAGTGGACACTTTGTTCAACTGATCAGCAAACTGACCTTTGTAGCGAGATGTAAGTTTGTCGTTTCACCTATTCACCAGCTGACTAAAATTCCTTAAGGGCCTGGGAACAGTTCAATGACCCAATCGCTGACTTTTTAAACCAGCGGAGTAGATGATACAAAATTAAAGCGTATACAAACACTGAAGTCACTTGAACCTGTACGATGAGAGCTATTGCTTTTTACACATTGTACATTGACTTGAACTTTCGTTTACTTTATTCTCTTTGTTCAACATGCATGGTGGTACGAAAATTTAAATTAATTCTGAGTTTAAAATGGAACAGAAAGTTAGCGAGCCAAAAACTATAAAACTGCAGCTTGTTTTCAGGATTTATGCCGTAAGATTCAGGACATCCTGTCCCATTAAACTCACTCATCCTACCATAGTTTAGTAGATACGTTCCACAGAAAGTGGTACAAAGTCCGCATTTTTGTAAGATTTTCGGAACAAGTGGAGAAAAGTTGACGAGGCTCAACGATAATCACCTGACCGTCCATAACTAACCAGCCACACTATCAAAATCGATACCAAGGGGTTTGATAGCCGTAGTCGATTTTGTTTTCAACAACTGAAAAGCAACCATGGCTGTATAATCGATAGGACATTTACAAAGCGCGATTTCATCAGGCAACCACAATAAAAATTTAACACACGCAAAACCCACACAAATTTACTTTATCCGACATACTGAACAGGTGTTATTCGTTCGTCAGCGATGTGTTAGTGACCAAAGAATTTCCTAACTTACTATATAGCATATGATAAAGTTTTATAATAAGTTGTCGATAAATCAATCATGCCAAACACCGTAAATCTTTAAAAATATATCCTAAAATTAGGCTGCATCTAATCATTTATTTCGTCATCAGCATTCGAGAACCGTGTTTATAGGATGACAAACCATAGTGATCTTGATTGGATTATTAGCAGTCAACAAATGTTCGTCAAGTGCTTTTGGCATCAATGACAGCTTCAAATCAAACATTTTGAACAGTAACTTATGTACAGTAGACGTTTAATACAAGTGAACGATAAAACAGTGACCCTTGTCTACGACGTAAGCTAGAATACAACAGAAGAGAATGAAACAAAACGACAACGGTGATCTTTCCTTAGTTTATCAGTAACACGTAGGACAAGTTGAGGGTTTTCCAGCAAGTTCATAATGATAATCAGTGCACTCGATTGAAAAGACAGCTGTGCAAAATTTTATTAGACCCCAGCCCAACCAATAAAGTTAGTAGGACTTAGCGGTTAGGGCATATTTCTTTTTGTTGAAAACTCTACACCCACATCTTCCGTAAACGTGTATAAACGTTAGCCGACTGTTCTATACATAAACGCTAATTATCGTTAAACAAATATAGCTTTGGGTACAATGCAATTTTCCTATGAACTGTCTTAGAAGGTTTTGGCCTTCGGTTACCAATATCAGGATCATTTACTAGTCATTTGTGATGGCCACCCTCAGTTATATTTGCCTGCTGGTGGGCGTAAACCAGATTATAAAGGAAGGGCTTTGTGAACTGATAGCGTGCATTCGAATTCGAGTGATAGTAATCTCCGTCATTCTAGTTGACCGTGATCCTCTTGATTTAGTCGGAAGTTTACACTTGGTAAACACAATTACTATGAACCCAGAATCATTCACAACTGATCGCAGCCATCGTACTCCCACACATCTTTCAACCGGCTTCTTTAGAAAGGAAATACCACCCAAGACTTCAGCTATTGTAAAATCTCATCAGTCAAGAACATCCTTGCCACAGTCGGGAGTTGAATTGTGTTGACTGCCACCTCACTGACCTCATATTAAGCACCAATGAAGTCACATCTGTAGGCGTTCGGACTGCCCGATGAATTTAAGAGGGAACGCTGTCTCTGTCCTTTTAGTTCTAACTGATTGCCGCATAACTAGGACTCTTCTGTAGGTTCAACTCGTAGAAACCACAGCATATGTTGTGCGATAGTTTTGTTGATAAGCTGCTGTCGCGCAAGTCGTGTTAAAAAACACTCTACTGCTGCTTCTTCACTGATGATTACATCCAACCGTTGTCGTAAGCAGTCGCAACAATGCGAAGAAACTTGCTCAAACAAATACCGTGCAATTTCAAGCATACATTTTCCTGACGGCTAAGTTTGTTTCAAATTGTCAAGTTGTTTACGTTTCGTAACGGTGGACTGAATCGACTGTCACTTAGGTGAAAACTTGAAACAGTTTGTTCCCTTGAAGAACTTGAATAAAACAATGAGAAGAAGCAATTCATGTGATGTTCTCCGGAGTAACATTTCGTACATTCTGGTCACACATGGACATGTAACTAATTTTAAACGAGTCAAAATTCCACAGAGCGGAAGTCATGGCTTAAGGGATTAGTCGAACAGACACCAAAAATGAAAAATCAAAATTGTGGGAATGCTGACTACCAGGGTAGCCGCAGTGTCAACACAAAGTGTTTTTGAACACACAGGGGGGGATTATGACGTTTAATGGCCAAAGCCTCAGCAAACTGGAGTATGCGTTTCCGGTTGTTTCGAAAGATCACCGAGAACGCGTCAGAAACTTTGACTATGTGTCCTGTCTGTATTATGTGCCTTGCAACGGAAGATGCGGGGTGCCGTCCATCGGCATCTATACAGGCTCCTGGCGTCTCCAACTGCGTCTCCAGCCATTTGGGTACATGCTCTTTGACACGAACAGCTAGCTGTCGGTTTGTCCTCCCTATGTAGCTCATACTGCAGCTACACGAGTATTTATATAAACAGTGAGATGTGACAGACGTACACTGTTTGTTCGTAACTGGGGCGACTGGTGGAGTTCTCGTTCGTTGTATTACATACGAGTTTGCAGCGTTATAAGTCCTGTTAGACGCTTCTTCGTCATTGTTTACCAGCTGTCCCCTAGAAACGGAAGTTCTAAGTACACTGTCCTTTTCGGTACTGTCGTCATTTCTACAGCTGGAACGACGGCTTTGCTGTACTTTTCAATAAATCGCAGGGGGTACCCGTTGACCTGCAGAGTGTCTGTCAGTATGCCTAACTCTAGCTGTAGATTGCCTTCAGTGCAAATCCTTCGTGCTCTATGGAAAAGCGTCCTGACTAGACTTCTCTTATGCTGCACCGGACAGAAGCTTTCGAAGTGCATGTACTGTCCAGTCCAGGTAGGTTTCCTGTAGACTGTTCTCCCTACCGTGCCATCTGGTCTTCGAGTGACTAGGATGTACAGGTACGGAAAACAGCCATTCGCTTCGTTCTCCCTCGTCAGTTTCAAGTTTGGGTGAGCCTGGTTCAACTTCGAGAATAACGTATCTGATTCACTCGAGTTCTCAAAGATGGCTAGAATATCATCTACGTAGCGTCTGTACAACACTGGTTTTGACAGGCTTTCGCATAGTGTGGATTCTACTTTGGCCATGAAACAATCCGCTAGAAGTGGACCTAACGGACTGCCCATTGCAACCCCGTCCACTTGTTTGAAAACTGAACCTTACGCTATGTGTGCATAAAAGTAATAATGATTTCAGTTCGGTCACTGGGATAGGAAACGGAGCACTGCTGCTTACGATAAATTTGCAGATGCCGTGGTAAACACGGTTGCCTCATGAACAGCGTAGCCCTGGTTCTAGTCCCAGCAGTGGCGAGGATATACACTGCTGACGAGCTGTAATGAGGGTGAAACTCTAGTCGACTGGTTCCTTTCGAAAGGGGCCTACTGGACAGTTTATGGGGACGCGACAGTTGCGATCAATTGTGGGTGATTTTCAAGCTATATAGTGAAACTAAAAATCCTCAATTACTCATCAATAAAATGAATTATAATGTATTCTGTAAGCCCGTCCGTTTGTCGAAATCAGTTCAGTACAAGTTAAATGACTGCACAACGAGACCACATAGATTGAGTCTGAGAATCAGAGCTTCATGTTAATATCCATGGTAAATTTAACATACGGGAGTTTAATCACAGACGTGTGAGTATAATTTTCTCAGTCTGTGCAGTACCGCACAAAGGTACGATTTCGCATTTGCATAACATAACTAACTTCATATAATCGTCTAAAATCAATCATAACTGTCACCCGTGCGCTTACCACCACGCATTGCTTAGATGTCTCAAAAGAATTGTAGCTTGTTTATAGAGCTGTACTCAGTCAGTCTTAGACAGAAGGCTTTCTAATGGATTATAAACTTACTGCAAAACTTTAGTTTGCATCCACAAAAGAACTTCGTTCCCTGCAAATTCCGTGAACATTTTAACCAAAAGTACTCTAGATTCCAGTAAGCGTTTGACTTCTAGCGTGTAACGCACCTTACATTCAACGTATATTTTGGTCCCAACCATTTCTACGGATTCTAGTGCTGTAATGGTGTCACAGTGAATTCCGCATATATTTCAACGTGTATTTTGTCACACCCTGTATAAATGACCTGTTAGCCGAAAGAAGCACAAATGACGATCATTTGTAACTTCTCTGTTTATGTTTGCATCAATGGTTCGACGTTTGTTTTCACCACTTCGTTTTGGTGAAAGGACGCATGTGTTGTCTCAGGCATACAATGGATTCGCAGTGGAGATGTAGGCAAAATTTGATCATTCATGTAACTTTTAACCAATTAACCGTATATTAAACATTCAATATTCTGCGAGATACTCCAGGGAATAATGTTTTTTCCAGTCGATCATAATTAATATGTAGTCACAATGTTCACATATTTGTTTACAATATTCAACGAAGCTCATGAACAGGAAATGACCACAATTATTTTAATTTGCATACCTCTTAAAAAATACCCTCCTATACTATTCACACGGATCTTTCAATAGTATGGGAATAGATTTTTGTAAATAAAAAATACACCGAAAAGTTCGTAAAGCACATTACTCATTTTCATTTGCTGCTATGTCTTTTACTATGTATACAAAACACACAAAAATCTTTGACAACTGCGAAAAAGTTGCGTTTTAGTCAACATAAACAGATTAGGTAGAATTTGGGAATACGAAACACAATCGATATGATCGGCAGTAATCCTTGAAAGATTCGCTCTGCGGTTAACAGTTAACGCTGAAGACTTAGGGCAAAGGTTACGCGTGATTAAATGATGGGCACATCTGAGAGAAAATAACGTAAAACATTTGTCATAACAATGGTGCAGTTTAGTAGGAATTCTATCAAATATGTGTGGTTATAATCAACAAAATTACTTGCACTAACGAGCACAAACTTCCAACAGGTTATCTCAATTTAGAAATAGCCCACTTTCCGTTAGAAATGGTACATTTTTATCCACTTTCAATTACTTCACATCTTGTTCAAATAGCAGTAAAATGCTTGCAAAGTATTAAACTTAGAAAAACAGCTCAGAAATGTGTTCGGTTTAGAATATTCCATGCGTAACAGACAACTATTGTCTTGAAACGTTAATGCTAAACACAAAGAAATGATGAATGTCTGAATTGTTATTTTAGATTTAGCAGCTTAATCCTGATAAAGCTGCCCAACAAAGATGGTTTGAGTTGGCTGTTCACAGCTGTTCGGCTGTCACTAGTCTCCCAGAACTATGCACGCTGTATGCATACATTGATTCAAAATGTATAATACAATATGTATCCGATTTTTTATTCCGGCGAATTGATTATGCTTACCAAGAAGTTTTCAGGCAACCTCTATCCGTTAGAGTCGCGTAATCAGTGTAATAAGTAAGTTAACGAGGGAACGCATGTAAATCCAAATCGTCAGTTGAATTTTTTCCGTCTAAAAGATAAATGCGTTATGTTCATTTCGTTTCGAACTTGCTAATTCTTACACGATAGACAAAGTTTATATTTGAAATATGCTTTACAAACAATCTGCATGTTTCTGATATATGAATAATCATCGAGAAAGCACTCGTGCACGTGTATATGTAAAATGCGGGAACTAGAAACAATAACATCGAGTGATGACCATGTAACGGCTAATTGTTTTGTACACCAATGATAATTGATGTGATCATGATTTATTCTAAAAGATTTAGTAGACTGTCAGTCTATAATGAACGTGGAAGTTAATAGCGGTAATCCTAAGAGAATCACGACATATATTTCATGATCATTGGGATATCAAACGTGGGTACGGTAACGTGTACATCACCCAATTCATTAATATTACTTTCACATGGGACATTGATTTGAAACAATCAGATTAAGTATACCATATAAGCAGTGGTACACACCAACATACTCTCTATCTGAAGAGCTTGAAGCCCTCATATCTGTTTTGGTTGATCCAACCATATTTATCAACTGAGGATTCAGCTTTTGCACTAAGTAATCACCCCGTTGTGAAACAGTTTCCAATTTTGTGTTTGACGTGTTGGTGACACCATAGGAATACTAACATTTTTACATTATTAGCATCATTCTGTTTCAATTTTGCTGCTCATCGAGTGGTAACACAGTTACTGGGTTATAACTGTTACCGTTCACACATCAAGATTTAACAGTTAGTTACATATCTAACACTAATTTCTGTTCCTTTAAATAGAATGTGCGCAACCGGAGGATCTAACTAAAAGATAATGACGTTTCAAAACAAACAGACCGATAATACTGTAGCTGGTACGCAATAATGAAGTTCTTATATATGCTAAACCTACTAAAGTGAAGCAGACACAAGCCACAAGATATATGCGACGCTTTCTGGGAGCCTATTGATCTTATCGGAAGGGTTATTATTTGAGACAGTCTTTGACTTTATCTGTCGGAAAATGCAGGCTCAGCCAGTTAACATGCAATGAAAATGTTGGCTTGTTAAATAATGCCCCTCGACAAACATTAATATTTTTAGCCCAACACTTTTTCCATATATCGTACACAAAACCAAGATTAATTTGTTAGTAACACAATAAATTCTTTTGAGCACACTTGTAGGCAAACAGAATTCGTTAGTAAACCCAATACGTTGTGTATATTTCAGTGCCACTTTTGGTTTTCTGTAGCCACTACAAAAGGAACTCTAAAGTTATCCCGCATAAATTGTTTTCCAGTTGTTGTGGCTTGTTTCCTATTGATTACCGCCATATATATTAGCAACGTGGCGCGAATCTCGTGGATTTTTTGCTATGTAGTCGACTGGGCAATATCTGTAAGAGAATCGTACTCCGGGGAATCAAATGCTCTCGACTATCAGTCTTGCTTAGTGGATCCGTCGGCAGTGTAGTCTCTTGCCTGGGTCCTCGTTTTTTGGCCAAAGAGCGCAAGCGGGCACTCGAAACACAAAAGTGGTTATCGCCAACACCACTGCAATCTGAGTCAAAGGTTTTGTCAAACCAATTGAATACAGTGTACTATTAACTCTAATTAACTCAACTTATGTATAGGGAGCTCATCATCCATTCACCGGCATTTTCATCGGCAAATCATGCTCTCACCTGGAGGTATTATTTTCGTTAAAATAGTCAGAACTATCTCTCTGGACATCTCTAAAAGTTTCAGCCTTATTATTCAGCGCAGTTTAAAACATTTATAGTTTCATGGCTGTGTCTATCAGGGTAACTCGGACTATAGGTAGAAAAAGCTGACTGTTTTGTTCCGTCAATAACACGTCATCTACCGCGAAGCATTTCAGAATTCAGTAACGTAATTAGTTAGTGAAGTATTCAGAGCTTTTTGTACTTCGCCTAGCACTACGGTTTGTTAACGTGAATATGGACAAACAAGCAAGTAGGTCCGCACGCAAAATCTGTAAGCTTCCGTTACTGTGTCTCCATTTCGAGACGATCGGGCAAACTGATCATTACTCACAAGCGAAAGTCGTTGAGCGTTCACATATGATAATTCGGTCGTGCCTAACGTGAGGTCAATGGCGCAGTGGTAAACACGGTTGCCCCATGAACAGCGTGGCCGTGGTTCAAGTCCCGGCAGTGGTGATGATATGCACTACTGACGAGCTCTAATGAGATCGAAACTCGAGTCTAGTGCTTCTTTTCGAAAGGGGCCGATTGGATAGTCTATGGGAATGCGACAGCTGCGTTCAATTGTGGGTGATGTTCAACTTGAAATTAACCAAATCCCCGACTACTCATTAGTAATCTAAAATATCGCCTAGCAGGTTTGATGAGATCGGAGATTTCGACCTGTCTAGGAAGTCCTAATCGCGCGGTTATCGATTGGATTTTACAGGACATTTACTGAATGTAGGTTAACTATGATGCATCAATAGGACGATACATGCAGATGGTTAAGGAGATGTTCATTCTGCATCGGCTTCAAATAGGGAAACTGATGATAAGCCCCGCATCTAAAACCATGAAAAAACAGCAAGGTTTTAATACTGTTCATTTCTCACTGAGGAACAGTAGGGAAAATCTGGTTTATATGAATTGGATGTCACTCACAAGTGGTTGTTGCTGCCGCATTTCCATAGACATTTACTAGCTGATTTTAAAAGAAGGGTTACACTGGAATTTTGTTCTTGCTACAGCTCGTGATTTCGATTACAACACTACTGATGAAGGCCACCCGAGGTGGTTGAACCGTAAAGTATTTCAACTTTCTCGTAACGTTCTGTTATTTTCAATCCATCTAATAATAACATGTTAAACACGACACCCAAACTGTTTGAGTTCATTCATACTAAATTGTTGATATCCTGCAAATGTTTGACGTCATAAAAGCACATTCAGATGTATTGTGATGGTCATTGATGCCAACATATCGTTATGATGCTGAGAGCTCTCCAAAGGTCAGTGATGTTTCTCTTTGTTATTTAAGGGAAGAATCAGCCAGAAGTTTAGCACACGTTTAGGCCAACTGGTGACAATCCATTCGTGACTCCTTCCTTGTCCGCCTTAAGTTGCATCATTTCTGCATACACAAATGTGCATCCAACACAGGGGGAATTGTCAGTGTGTGCAAGCAATGTTGGATGAATTGCTATAGAGTGCGATTCGACATTTCACCACAACAAAAGAATTTTTGTACAAAGTGATTAACACCATTCAACCGGTATGTTATCTTTCAGATCTAGCACCAGTATAAGTTGCCGACCAATGTCTAGTTATACCCAGAAATAGTCGAATTAATTTACATTTCAGTACTGAAGCAGTTGAGTTCACCGCTGCATAAGTGTTCACATGACATGCACGATTTTTAATTCGACCTTGTCTTTGCTTATAAATGGATGAAAACTTACCCTTGCATACAAAAGTGTATCTCAACGACAACAGAATAGGGGGAAAGATTAATAAGTTACCAAAGGATACACCCAACAAGCAGCTAAAATCTATCCTTTGTGAGACTAGAACGTTCCACACAACATCAAATGGGCTCGAGTTTTTTCATTATGCGTTCCACCTGAACATATCAGAAAACCTATGTTTTTGCATGAAACGAGTGTTTGGTTTGAGCTTTGAAGGAACTGTCTAGTGGGTTATCACTAATCTATCAAGTATCCGCGAGACATGAGGATATTATTCTCTAAATATCTTAAATGTTTTCTAGGTTTGCGATAATGAACGCGCCAGACCAATGTTTTAAATTGCACGCTACACTAACATGCAACGGAAAGGTCAAGCCTGACGGCAAACCGAATACTATATCCCTGAAGAAGAAATCAAATTCATGTACTCGTAAAAGTCTGAAATCACCATACTAACTTGCAAAACCCAAAATTACCCAACGTAAATGAACAGCTGGTTATGCCTGTTTAATATGGAGTCAAATATACACAGGAACGGATTACTGTTAACGATCATTCTAGCATACTACAAACGGGTAAAGTATTATACTGAAATTTTCATCACATGTGAGAAAGTTTTAGTTTGAAGAATCCTTCGAACTGGCCAGAACTGAACACCACTTCCCTGAGCTTACCAGAAGACAAGTTCTGTTGACGCTCACTACGCCTTAGCGGACTTTTTATCGTTATGACATTTTACAAAGCTGTTTTTTGTCCAAAATCTCCCTCTTCTAACAGATTTGTTCAGTCAACTTCAGGAGGACACCAGATTCGTGGGTCCGTTTCTACAGTCGATGCATCGTTCCTATAGGATTTTTGCAAGTTTCCTTTTAATTACCACTAATGGCATTTACTTCAATAGACTTCATAAACGCTTAAATTCTGCAGTTATCTTTTCCCGTTCCAAGCCACAGTGAGGAGAAAGGTAATTCCACAAATCTAGACAATGCCGGTAGCAAAGTTCAGTCAACTATCTGCTATTATTAATTGTACTATTGATTGTTTTCCCCAACAATGTCCAAAACAACAAAGTTCGCATCTCAAGAATCGTAAGGGCGTGCCTAGAAGACAATGAGGTCTAGGCAGACATTTGGTTTCGGTAACCACCAGCCAAGTAATGGACAGCAGTTTCGAAACAGTCGGGTGGCATCAACACCAACTACGCCTAAGAATCGGACCCAGGACCCCTGAATAAGCACAAGACCCATGCCACCGAGGATGTAGGAAAGTATGTGAATTACCTTTCCCAGCTTATGGTCGGAAAAAAAATGCAACAGATGGGGAAAGTAAAGTGATATATAACTTAATCTTTTCTACATCCCGCTTGATGACGGTGGTAGCCAGCTTTTCGACACTGGTCAACCAGCAGCGGGTGACTAATGTGCATTACTTTACACTTACGGGAATAAAACGGATGTCAGTGTGTTATGGCCCAACGATGTCAACCGTTAAGTGGATATTGAACCTTCTTCTTCTCAGTATTACTGTGTACTATTATCCACGCTTTTGCGTTGCCGTGGCATAAAAGTGCTGAAAAACTGTGCGCTGCAGTAGTTCAAAACAGATAACTAGAGTAACTGGCGCGTTGCCCAAAGCAGGAAAGCTCACGTTACTTCAATAAAATCGGAATATGTTCAGAATTCCAATTGAAACTGTTTCAGTACGGCCTATTTTCTTCAGCCTGTCTTTCGGAGTAGATTAGTTAGTCAGTAATGCAATATCAAATTTCCGACATGAACAACGTACTCAACTGTCAATGAGCTAAGCTCGGTAATTTGTATTAGCGTTGTGATTTCAAAAGGCGCTTAGCCTGAGAATCCGTTCATTGCACAAACTTCCGTATAGGTCGTAAAAATCAAACTACAAACGCGTACACTCATTTGCAAGTCAGACATGCATTCACATACATCGGGTGACATTACTTTGTCATTCGCCTTGCCATAGCGTGTACACACTATTCCGATAGTCTTTTCTTGTCCGTCATCTCCCTGGCGTTCGGAGCTTGCCCTTTTGTTCCTAAATGTCGCCTGTGGGTAATATACTACTTATGGGTAGTATGCTACTCACAACGAAACTGCTTGTCATACAACATTAGTGCCGTTTTCACTAGGCTTCTGACAGCAATTTTTTACACGAGTTTTATTTGACCTTACTTACTAGATTAATTGCAACTGCAGAAGTTGCAATCATTGGAACAGAACAAAGTCCATTAGACCCGATGGCCAAGTATAATCCTAAATCGTTGGTAAAAGTACTCACAATGACTAGCAGAAATTCAGCGCCATCATTTGTAAAGCATATCGCAAAAAGAATTGATGCGGCTGACCGGATAATTTCTTCAGGTCAATTTGTACTTAATCTGAACTCGAGGTTACTATCGCCGTTACCAGTCACGAAGGCACTGTTCAGTAAATAGCATCGCCCGACTCTGTGTACTAAAAGTGTTAATGCATCCACTCGTACTTCTGAGTGAACAACGGTAATTTCCACTGTATAGATAACTCATTTCTTGAAAGCAACCTCCGTTTTCATTTTTGTCTAATTTTGCTTTCTAAGTTGGTGAACGTTTTGTGAAATTTGTGGGAAATCAAGCACAATTTCTGAAGGCGTTGGAAACAACGTAATTCACAAGTTGTCTGAAAAGATGCATTTAGCTTAAACAAACGCTTGACTATGTCGCACAAGATACTAAAACTTTCCAAAACATATCACGGGATAATCGGGCAATCAAGGCCACGGTGAGATACAGCGTAGTATTAGAAACTTTGTGCTAATTACAAAGATGTGATCGTTGCATGTTAGACGAACCCTCAGTGATACGTTATAAACAAGTTACATAACGCCCGACCAAACGGAAATGGAGGGTCAACGAATGGAAATAATCACAAATTATTAGACCCTGATAAAAGGAAAAGTCTTGTCGAGTTTAGCGTTACTTAACATGTTTTGAACTGTTCGGTTATCTTTCTTAGCATTTCGAATGTATTCGAACATTTTCGGTCGATTGATGGCAAAAATTATGAGCACTCATACAACACTTGTTTAATTAAGTAGATACAATTGAGGTATCAGGAATCAACGGGCGTAAAGCGAGGGTCCTTCGACTTAGATGGCTGACGAACTGGGACAATACCGTACGCAGTGTACATGGTCTGAAGAAAACTTTAGATACCGGTCGTGCTTTCCATAATCTTGGGAAGTGAAATAGCTATCATACTATCACATGGATCAGTCAACGGAGGGGCTTGATCAGTGTATAAGCTTTCAGTAAATGACCGCAGTTATATCTGGCAAAATCATCTCAACCTCATTGTTACGATTGTTCAATTAAAACAGATATTCAACCACTTGTTGATAACAAACGTTTTGGTAAGGAAAACTGGAATGCAGTGCACTTTTGCGGCGTTTATAGTTAAAATAATGTTTGCATATCTTATCTCCACCATACAGTCTGTACCCAAAAATATGGGCTGAATTCTCTGTTGATATATTCCAACAGACCACCCAAAATGTTAAAGATTTTTAATCATCTCATGTAACCGACAAAATCCCTCTGGTATGCAAACGTTTAATACCAAGTCAAAAATATCCGGGAGGAAAATACCTTGCAGAATCTGTTTTTGCGAGCCACATGTATTATTAACCATTAAGTTATCTCACATAAAGTAGAAAATAATGAAAAGGAGTTCCTAAGGGTGTCTTGAGATTAATGATTTGTCCAGGAGTAGCTACGACCTTATCACTGCATCATGTTAATGTATACGCAATTTTAGGTACGTGAGATGGTGATCAATGTAAATATTTCATATAGATTTCATCAATTGTGTCGATTATATAGCATAGTAATGCTGAAACCCGTTTCATAAGTGCTGTTATATTAATTAGAGGAGACATATATAATAAGATGCTAACGATTTAAGTTCTTCCAGTTACAATTTAGAATCTACAATCTGCAGAAAGAAAGATGGCGACTATCGTAACAAAAAAGGTAGATTAAGAGTGACATATTTACGATTCCAACGAAACGAATAGTTGTGAACACATTCCCCAAAGGGAATATAGCACGAATGACACTGCAAAAATCACAGTCCAGTTAGCTCATTCATATCCTGCAACTGATTTACTTTTGTTGCTATTAAACAACATGTCAATTTGATGGCAACTGCGAGAACATGGCTATAGGCAGAACAAATGGGTACCTTAGTCAAAAAATGGAAAAACGTATGCCAGGTGGTTGGCGTGTGTGACTACGAAGCCGACAGTGGCAGTAGACCGGCAAACAAACGGGACATTCATCCGACATCTTCCGGCGTAATTGGAACCCAGACATACCCTCACGCTTTCCGATATCTTACCGACCAGTAATTGTTTTCCGGCCACATTCGTACATAAACTGATGTGATCTCCAGTCTGGCTGTCTGAAACTAATAACGTTTCCTCTTCTGGTCTACAGTCCACCGATGATCTACTTTTCTTTGCTGTCGCTTCTACCCGCATGTTGTGTATACTTTAATATTTCACGAAACCATTTCGAAATCTCCATATATACTTTATGGTTTTAATGAGCTGGATCGATGGAATTTGTAATTATTTGTTGAACATAACGTCACTGAACAAAAGTATATGAGTTCTTTTATGAATAATGTATAAAAAGTCCTTTCTGTTCAAACGTTGGATTTTGGGGGGCTAGAAATTAGGCGAACAATTTCTTCTAAAGTAAGGCATATCAGTTGAGTTATATTAATCTTCTCTGTATATTGCCATTTTGAACCATACGAATCGGTTAGTATAGTGATCATCCTATGCGCTCTCGTCGACATGATTTTGATGTGT
>JTDE01000234.1:148437-177247 GCA_014338405.1 Paragonimus skrjabini miyazakii | reverse complement strand
CGAAAGATAAGTCACTAGTCAATTCTCTCGTACACCAAAGGTGCACTGCGCAACTGCAGTTGAAATATCGAGAGGCTTTCTGATCTTCAATAATAAAATAAATTATCACAAGAGGTTACTACCTATTGGTAAGCCAATCCAAAAGATGTAACTTTGTACTTTGCTTCAAGCACAACCGGGATAGTCTAAATTAACTAAGATGGACTGCATCCACTTGTATATTTCGGTTATTTATATTTATAACTGCCGTTTCGCGGTTCTTGAACAGCATTCATATTACCAGGATAACTAAATGACTTACGGCTGACAAGACGTAGTTTACTGTGCTGGGCTGACTGATAAACCAACAGAACATGCACATTAGTCTGTAGTATTCTATACACATGCAAAATGCAGATGGATAACCCATCAGTCTGCTAGAGAATATTATGCCGGAATAGTTGGCGATACAATGAGCGAATTCAAGTGTCGTCATAGAGGCCGACGGGGTACTCCAGCATTATCCACATAGAAGCAGTTAGTGTAACTGTGAAATTACGTCACTGGTCATGGCACTTTCAATGTGCCTTTTATTGAGTAACAGAAAAGTACCAGCCAGTCTATTAAAACGTTGATACTTACACGTTACCCTAAATTTTTGTATATTCAAAGACAATTTGTTTCGGAGCCATAGTACCCCTCTAGTCATTAACTCTATAATTTTTAATGTCTGACTATCTGTTCCGCCATAATTTATGCCTTCCTCATCTGGCCAATCCTTCTTTCCGTGAGCACCGCTGTGTGGATCTTTATTTTGGTGTTCACGTTTAATTATATGTACGTGCGTGATTACAGTGTACACGATGGCATTTGGGCGAACATCCAATGAGTTGCGACTTCTCACAGCTCAATTCCGTCTGTGCGTTAGTATTTCATAAACCTTTACGTTACCTTGGTTTACACATAATGACGTTTTTCCTCAGTCGTTTGCGTTTCGCACATTTGTGAATATATTAAATGATCACAACGCTTTTTTGTCATTTGGCATGACAAGCCCGCCGCGCTAATTGCTGACGTAGTGCTGTCCATCAAAATTACAGCTAGTTTACTGTCTTGTTTAATCCGTCAGAAGCAATAAATGGAGTGCACGCTTCTATTGTTAAGTGGGAGTCGTCAGGGTCCTGAACTCAACCGTTATTTACTAACAGTGAAGCAATTACCCCAGCTTTCGCGATGCTTCTGTTCAAACTATAATTAGCTAAAACGATAAAATTCGTGAATTAATCAGCAAATGGGCAATGGATTAAGTAAAACTATTGTTTCAAATGTTACCCAGTTCACTTTATCAGTTGACTGTCTGGTAGAAACAATTCGCCTAATGAGACGTTAGAAAGCGTAAAGGATAATGACTAAATGCAATTCGGCGATCATGTTGGCGACGGTAAAAATGTGTGGGCGCTTATTAGATAAACGAAAGTTTCTATGTATCGTAATTTGTAGTCACTTTGCAGAAAGTACATTTACTTTCATCCGCGTAAAGCTTCCAGACGATTGCTAATTTTCAAATTATACCCGGAAGTTTAAGTTTACTCGCGCTTCTAGAATTACACCTCAGTAAATGAAAAACTTGACAAACTTGGAAATAGAAACGGTTACCACACACTGTCATAAGGCAAACATTCTAACCAAGTCACATGAACGAAAGTAAACAGTGGGAATGTGAGGTGTTTGAACAGCATGGGTGAAATTTGTCCATGTCAGTACGCAGCAGAACAAATGTGATAAGTATTGGGTAGTAAGCCTTTCTCATCTTGTGTCTAGATTCCGTCTCAGTTTGCAAGAAGAATTTTTCAATAAGTTGAATGCATTAAACCGCTATTCCAAAAACGGTTTAGCTAAAAAGAAGACATAAGACTATGCGGTATCATGCTGGCTTTAAGGGACAATCCTTTACAATGCGAATTTTTTGTGAGTGCGCTACTAAAATCATAAGCTTCATGTTTAAAACCGCACTTTAATAGGGAAGTAAGCAAACGGTACTAAAAATCGTCTACTAGCAATCACTCGCGGCTTATTATCTAGATATCTGAACGAATTTAAACGCATTCGTTGGACAAAAGTAACTCATTTTAGTGTATTACTGTCGTAAGTGTTGTGGACTTGTTTCAGATAGTAGAGTGTAGGTTGGTTATGTAATGTCCTGTCTGGCCAGGTTTTTTGGAAAGTCAAATAAGAACATTCACCGAATTATTTGATTTTGAATGTTATCCGAATTTTTACATGCCTATGCAAATGTTAACTTGTTACCGTCACAAGGGAACGTTGCATCAATACCACCATCCCCCGGAGACAATCAGAGCAGTGATTTGCACGCTTGAAGTGACATCAATTCGCTCATGCTATGACGGTGCTAATTGTCTTTGATTCTCAATGTGAGGATTAACTGTTGGGCCTACAAACTGAAATCCAGCTAAACATCTTATCTCACGTTATTTATGACTTTCGACATGACTGTCTGTACAATTACATTGACACTGTCGAACACCTCTCAGGTCAGTAGCTGTCTACACAACTGTTAGTATGAACAGTAGCGCAGGAGAAGAGCGGAGAGTGTAACCGAGAATCCGGGAATTATCAGATGCGAAGAACAAACTGGCAACAAGACCTGCTTTGACCGGAAATTCAAACTATTCATCGTTATGTTACGTATTTTCAGCCTGTATAAATGACTGTTGAGGATAAAATGAAATTGACAGCCGTTTCATAGTTGCCCCTAACTGAAGAAAAGCGTGTTAGGTCAAGTCACCTAGAGCCCAATCCTGAGGAAGGCCACCCGAGGTGGTTGAAACGTAAAGTATTACAACTTGCTCGTAACGTTAAACATTGTTGGGGAGATCCTTCCCGAATGACTGCTGACGCACTATCTTGTCTTGTCTGCCAAACGTTGTTATTAATTGACGGTAAGTACAATGTACTCCGGTTCTACTTCCTTGATTAAAGCAACGCTTTCAAGTATACTATTACAGAGATACTGTATCTTCTCAAGAAGTATGATATTGAGCCATGGTGTTTAGCGAGTATTTCCAGAATTGTTCTCAGTTTACAAGTTAGGTTGGTTGTCAGCACCCGTGACAACTTCAGGTGACTACCCGGGTGCAGTTTCTTTACCTTTTACATGAGTCCTAGACGTTTCCCCAGGAACTAATTTCTACTCGGGTATGCAGATGATATCAGTTTTGGTGTTTAATATTTGGAGATACTCACCTCGCCTAATCAGCCAAATCATCACACTTGAAGCAAGATGGACTAGCACACACTCCTTCATGTTCAGTGAGTCCAATTTTTTGAAGTTTTATTTTTTTCTCCAACGGAATGCACTATCAGCTAATCTTTTGAGAATTACCCCCAGTACTGGTTGAGGCTAACTTTCTTTGGTTGTATTAATGCGTCAGGCGTTTGGGGGTTATGATGCGCCACAACTTGAAATGATATGCTTATGTAAATTTTTACATACTAAGGTGAGAGGACTTCGATTTTATGCTTGACCTCTAACATGGTCGTCAACTTCGAACTAGCTTGCTCTCCGTTTTGTAATTATGGCAGTACTTTTCCTATGGGTGGATATTTCCCTATTATTCATTCTGGATACCCGATCAAGGATTTTAAACTTCCTTCTGGTTCATGTATCAACAATTCAGGTATTCTTCGTTACAATATCACTTAATTTACTGTGCTCAACATTTCACAGTAAATAGGTACCTTACATTCAAAGAATAATCCAGATCAGATGAATTATTGTATTCAAGTCTTTTCAAGTGTTTATCAATCTCCTCAACCACATCTCGTTTTTAATCCAAATAAACACCTTCTCATGAGTCGGTTCTTTTGACCCCGTTTGATTAACACCGCCTCTTACTCATCTCGACGTTGTCCTATAAAAAGACTGTAAAAACATAGTAATAACTTTATTATTAGTTATGTTTTCTGAAGAGATGAGTATGTAAATGTTAAACGCTGACCTCACGGACACAAAGAATTTTTTGGCCTGAAACCATAAATTTGAAAGATTTCATATAAAAAGAGTCCTGTGAACTTCAGAAACTAGATTAATGCTGACAAAAATCAACTGCCATTCGTATGATAAGGTAAGCCGTCCATAGTTGAGGCGAGTAACGAAGAATATTTTTTTGATTTTCTGTACACCATTCAGTTCTGACGTGATTATCCTACAACGTCTGGTATATAGACCCAACTTCGGTTACTAATTATTGTATCGAAGGAATTAATAACTAGCTTATATCTGCCTGCCTGTTCTGATGCTTGTCTCCTGTGAACAGCACCCGCTTAGTCGTTCGTTCACAGACAATATAATATACATTTTTACCCATGATTAATATATCACGACCCGTTTACAGTTTTAAAAATTGCACTCCCTTCCTCCCATCTCGTGTACTTCTCAGGTGACATTATCGATGTATTGGGTAGGAGATAACTCAATGTCTAGTACTACAAACTGTTATGCGGACCCAACCAGAAATCTCCTAAACGACAAGAGAGAGGGTAGTTTGCAGTTCTCGTTAAAAACAAATCCTACAAACATATCCTGTAGAAACAAGGTTGGCCATACTCAGACGTGATGCACTTTGCAAATATGCACTGATCGAGTAAAACGTTAGGTAACAGACATTTCTGGGTACACAGTCATCCATTTGATCCTTGTTGAATAATAATCATTCATCTATCCCAAACTTATCACATGTCTCTACATGGGACGTTCATTAGTTCTTTTTATTAGGCAAAATTCCATGGAGGCCCATATTCTGAAAACAGTGTACAAAGATTATGGTCGACTGAGACGTGGAAGACGTACCGATGAGTCACAAGATAATTGGATGGATGGTATGAGTCGTTCTATATTGCACGGTGATGGTGGTTCAGTCCACGTACTAGTCACTGTCCGATAATCTGCAAAGAGCAATTCAGTTTTCTTTGACCTCAATTTCAGTTGTGGAATCTAACATGAAAACTACTCCAGAATCTAGTTTCCGGATGAACGCAAAACGTACAAAAGAATGAGAAATAGTGGTAAACAATATCAAATGACCGTCGGTAAAGATAGTGCAATTATTTTTTACTAAAACCGTAGCAACAACAGCGACTCACCCTACTCGGTGTAAACAAGAACTGCTCCACTAGTGCAAGCATATGAAAGTGAACCAAGTCTGAGCGGCGGTAGTTGATTTCATGCATTACTGGGCGTTATAACAAATCTTACTGATTTTTCTTTCAAACATGCACGTTAATTTGTGATACGGTGGATGGCTTTCGGACCTGTTCAGTTAAACTTTCGACTCTTAGTTTAACTTTTTAATCATTTTTGTAGATTGTTTGGTGTGTTTTGTTTACAAACTGACCGTGTATACATGGCTACATCCTGTACGCGACATGAAAACAATCTCACCCTGGTCCGCCTGCAATTGACCAACGGAATAAAGAGCACTCAATGCTACAAACCAGTATGTTCACTAGGCAACTGTGTCCTCTACATCGGACGTGATAAATACAGCAAAGGTCATCTATACAGTTAACTTATCTATATACCGTTTTATTTAGCTTTAGTAGATCGTGAACTTATAACTTGGTAACTGTTTTCAGTTTTGATAATTTCATGTAATTACCAGCCATATCAACCCGGCACACTTTCATGTAGAGAGAAAATATATTATCCATTGTCGTTGCTTCATAGGGAAAGGTGGCTTTCTGCATGAAACCTCAGAGTTATTATGTGTTTCGCATAACCATCATTTTTGTGTTCACAACTGTGACTGAAAATAAACTAATATACTGGGTACCTGTTGAATAATATGAACCGATTAACAACTGGAGATGGTGACATTTTTATATCAGCCTGAATCTTAGAATGACATTCGAGATAAATAACATTCGCGAAGGATGTCCCCATACTGTCCAGGCAGGAATCACGATCTACTCTCAGTCTAGTTGAACCCCATTGAATTCAGTGTGGAATAAAGTTTCATATTTGACGAGAAAGTTGGACAACCTACACATTATTTCAAATTGATTGCACGAAAAGGCAACAAAACTGTAAGCAATTAATAACAGTTTGATAGGCACCTACGAAAGGCTGATTATATTTGCAGGTTTAATTAACGCTGCACGGAGAAGACTATCGTTGATGATATCCTCATTCCACTTGCTCTCAGCGGTCGCAGACATGAAAACAATGAAATCGACCAAGTGTGAGGCGTGTTGATGTCGATCCTGTATATAGCGTTTTAGCAGTTTTCAGCTTGCGATAACTGTTTTGAAAGCCAAGCACTCGAGAGTAAACGCTGACTCACCATGCGACTGTGGTAGCGGGGAGACTAGGAAACCGAGGTCACTCAAGTGTGTTGCAATTCAGACACTTCATATATTGTGCTTGGAAAGTGTGGATAAAACCAGGTCAAGCTACCAAGACTAACCACCAACAAGGGGTGCAGTTTCATGTGCTGGATACGAATCATATACAGCCATATTGATTAATGACAAGATTAACTGGTTGGACTTACCATCGTAAAACTAGGTTTGCTGCTACCGTGGATGTTGAAATCCAGGATTTTCGGAAGGATAACTCATACATGACGAGAAAAACTGAACAGTGTGTCTACAAAGTCCGTAGTGGACAACAATGAGTAGTAGTTCATACATCACGGTGAACTTGTGATAAGTTATGAAGAGTAAACTGAAGATCTGCTGTGTTAGTATCGTCTAAGATAAACTTTCGGTTAACTGTCGCTTACAGTGGGTTTCAGAAGTCCCCATGAACCGTTATCGTTCAAGGAGACTTTCATTATTAAGGACATCTTCAGTGGTGCATATTTGTCTAATCCACATAATGAGGCGCTTGTTTACCAGCGGTAAAACTCTACATTATGACCACTCCTGTTCTGAGATAATCAGAAGGTTTGGTGCAAAAGTTTAAAATACATAAAGTAAAATAATTACAACGTGTTATACTCCACAAGTTGCTCCTTTATAACAAACACGTGAGCAGATAGAAAAAAGATGTCGCAGGTTTATCAAGTTATTTACAGTCCGTAAAATTATTATATCGTCTACCTGTCATTTTACACACTGTTACAATCAGCTGAATTCGGAAGTTGAAGCCAGGTCTTTCTTAGGATCATATCAGCTAATACTGAGCTTAGTGGGCTGCCCAGGGTCATATCGACGCTTTTTCAAAGGTGTAATAAAAGCGTAATGATAGGTTCCGCATTTTAGGGAGGAGTCAATCAAATGTCTACAGTCTCACGAAAGTGAGACTAAACTTATTGCAAGTCACTGTAGTTTTCTTTACAGTTCTGACACATTCGAAACATTTTAATGGAAATTAAATTTACTGAGACCACCCTCATAAAAGCACATGATATGAAAATGTTATTGTTGCATAAAACTAACCTTTAGACAGCAAAAATATTATGAACATTCAGCGTGCTTCTTATCAGTAACGAGCGTATCTTTCTTGATGTTAATATCTTTCACTGAGTTTCATTCATGCATGAGGGACTACATCTTTACTTGAGTTTTTATCCAACTGTGTTCTAAGGATTCTGCTACTTCGGAGAGGTCAGTTAAGGAATGTGGGGTTAGGTTTCAAAATATCTACCGGCCAGCGAACAACTTTATGGTGTACAACATTTTTCATTCACAAAACTGGGCGTAGAGGCGCATCATCTTTTTGTCACTCTTCTGTCTACCTGAAGTGTACTAGTTCACTTGCAGTTGTACTGACGTTTACATAGGCAGAACAGATCGACAACTACCAAAGGGCATAGCCAAACATCCAGAAACGGTTAAAGTAACTGACGACGCACCAGCCCCAACTTAGTGCACTGGCTGCTCAAAATTTAAAGTCATCAACCGCTGGCTGTCGAACTTGGTCACGGTAAAAACTTTTTTTTACCAAAGAAGTTTTATAGGATTTTCCAAAACGAGACACGTCAACTTATCAAAAGCGGCTTGGAGATGGTTCGGTCAAAAAAATCTTTGGTATCCGATCTGTAAGATAAAAATAAACAAGGAAACGTTGAACTAGTACGGTAAACTGCTAACGCTTACGTAAACGAGTGCAAATTGGGTGGTGTTTGTGTTCACTATTAAAAATAATCGTCAGATGGCTACCTATCGTCGAAATTCAGTTCAATGAACCGTTTTATAGTTTGTCTCCTCGTGCCATCAGGTATGCACTTGACAAACTTCCAAGTTGCCACCATGTGCACTTGTGACGCACCTCGGTGTCTGTGACACCGCACCCCAGTTGGAACACTACTTACAGTGTGGTGTGTGTGATAGTCTTTGTATGCCTAGTTTGTGTGCCAAATGTTGAATTTTTATCTGACCTCTCGTTTGAACTAGTTTCAAACGCATAACAACGTAGATGCCCGTTTAATGAGAGTGGTCATCCTTTCATATATCGGCAAACTCGGTAGGCTGAATAGGTATCCATCATTGTCTACAGTTGGACATGTGTGTAAAGTAGAGTGTACATATTATTTGACTTATGACATCCGAAATGTAATTTATTTTTCATAAACTTGACTGCTTTATTACACATAAACTCAACACGATCATAAGTGGAAGCATTGTTTCTAAAGTCATCCTTGTATTCAGTAAATTACACTATAGTGGCCTAATCAACCAAGGGACAATGATCCAGGGGCTTGTTAATAATGGTATCCAATAACAATAAGAGAAAAATGCAGTTGAATATTCACAGGTAAAAGAAAGTATGCACAGATCAAACGGAATGACTGACCAAAAACAGAAGACATTTTTCCAATAGCATCAAGTGTTAATTCAGTGCATTTAGAACCTTGGGTTTGTACGCGTTCTTGTGGTTGTACTTAAATAACTCAAACACTCCTCTTTTCGACATAAACTTATCTTCTCTGGATTGTCGGTCTCGGTTAGCGTTGCGTTCAAATCTAGTCAAAAGAAACGTTTTGAGGTATACTGATGCAGAGTTACACTCCTCGACGTTTCCGTTCACCGGACATTTCGCTATGAAGGTTCTGATATTTATCAAACAAGTTCAGTTTAATCAAACGATTACCACCGCTACCCAAAGACAAATGAAGTAAGCAGCCTCTGGAAAGTTTACCAAAGTTTAACACATAGGTTCAATAATGAATGTGTGCCAAGCCTTTAACATAGAATAAATCATTTTTATTATCCTTCTTTCATCGTCATGGGGAAAATCTTAGTGCTGGTCACTCCGACAGGAGCGGTTCAGCCGACGGTTTGCTTGCAAACCATATTTTTCTTGGAAGACATTTGTTTTTATATGACCCTTCTTACGGAAAAACAGGCAATCTGCGTAATGTACAAAAAATCTCCCCAAACAGATATGATAGTCTTCACCGCCAATGTTCTCTCATCTACTTTTAGATAATCATTGTGATCAAGATTCTCATTCCGCAATGATCTACGTTTTATCACGTTATCCATATCGTCGGACGAAAATGATCTAGCCGAAAGTACAATGTGTGAGAAGTGTGTTCACAGTCAATCAGACACAGTCACGACCACGGTAAGCGTAATCGGTACACGTCCAAGGTTCTCCCTAACAAGACTATTTTGGGGAAGCAAATATTTCGACTCAGAGTTGTGGGGGGCTGCTGCGTTAATCTCCATTAACGTTAAGTATTAAGTAAAATACGATTCTCTGACAAAAAAGGAAAAATTCTAAACGGATTTGTTTTTCAAAACGCTGCAACACAGTCGCACATCTAACAATGTTCACAAAAGTACTTTGTAGCTCTACCAGCGAATCGCACCATGAAAATTGGAAGTACATCTAACAGTTACATTTCAGCGTATGTTCAGTGCACATTGGCAACAATGCGAAATCAGCAATGGATGCACCAAAATTGATCGATTTTGCCAGCGTGACACCACAATTCCAGTTTTTCATCAACAGACTACATGTCACAAATGTTGGGTCAGCGACCAAAAATAAATGCGCACATTTTATTGCAAACCACGACTCTGACTTTATGAAAAATTATAAAACACAACCACATCAGCTAAACACAATATGTGGTAAGTGGGGATCAAAATCGGCGCCTTTTGGGGAAAGTTTTCAACACATGCCAATTTTAAGAAATAATAATGATTGGTTCAAAGCAAACTACTCATTATTTCCAATATTTTTTTGAAAAACCCATCGAAAAACATCAACACCTTCCATCTAACGCAAAATAACAGGTTCTTTCAAGTGTAGTTTAGTAGTTTTTAACAGAAACCTAGTGAAACTTAGTGAAAACTGGTAAGCTATTTCAAGAGGTTTAGCAGAAAGTCTTACATCTATCTGGGGGAATTTTGTAATATCTCGCAAGATGTATCAAGATATATGTCGCCTCTTTAATCAACCTTACGGTTGTCGTCTGCAAATTAGTCAGCCCTTGATAAAGTTGCATGGTTCTTTATTCCTAGTACCCTTTGCTATTCATTCTTAACGTCCCATTCGGTAATTTAAGTTGAGGTATCGAGATTGAGTGCCAGTCTTTTACAACTGTTCGTTGAAGTCATGTGAAGGATTGGTTACCAAAATTACTCTGGAACAGCTTGAAGCTGACACCTTACGTTGGTCACTGAAGTAAAGTTGTCTTATATCCGTCGTCAAAATCGTGTGGCCTCAGAAGTGTTTCTCCCTAATCTGGTACATATCGGTCAAATCAGTATATTGCTAAAGTGTAATCCATCTGTGTTATCTTTTGAAAAATTGATTTGTGTCAGCACTTTGTGGCTGTTGAGTGGGTACAGTGTTTAGTAAAGACAACTCATCAATGTCAGCAGCAGTTTAGGACTCGTGGTACTGCTAGTTAGGATAACCACTTAGCAATACTCTGTTCTTCTTTGTTTGTCCAAACGTGGTGGGCAGTCTTACATAAGCACAACGGTGATGCCGGAATCTTAGTTGCACGATATGTGAAGTAGAGTTCAGAAAGACAGAGGAGTGCACACTTATAACACAGTTCTTTCCTGGAAACTGCGCAGAGGAGCAGGCCGTATGAGGCCGTATGAATTTGAACAGTGATATCTACGTCCAGTGAGAGTAGAGTTTGGTAACTAACCGCCTGATCATGGAACTTTATAGAGAAGATATCAATTGCATTAAGGTAGCGCAGGACAGAAAGCGGGATTAGAGGTATAACCAAGAAATTAAGACTGAAGCAGTCCGTCAATTGGAAAATAATGGTGACGAAAACCTAAGACGATTTTACGACGTATGACGGGAGAGAATTGTGAATATATGTAACGATCTGGAATAAAATAACCCCCCGGCCAGCTGGCTATCTGATTTGATTTGCCACCTTCCTAAGGTCCAAAAGTCGACAAAGCGAATTGCAACATCTAGGTTTTATTAATTGTCATTTGGTTTATTTATTTATTCGCGTTTGCGACGTTTCACATCTCATGTCAAGAAGGTATACATGTGTTTGGCGGTTCACATTCAGTTTGGCACAAACCAACTGAAGGGAAAAGATTTAGCGAAACATGGAAAGCTGTGGAATGCCGACCCTGTAGTACTAATTACACAGCAAATTTAGGTAGCTGGGCAGGTTCGCCGCAATGTAGTTTTATTTCTAACCTGATTGTAAGCATTTGTAATGTACATGATTTTTCTTACGGACCTCACTTTTGTTTGTATGAAGAAAACACTTCGCCTGCATTCAAGAGTATGAATTATGGGCAAATTCTAGTTACGGGTAACCCATTAGGTATTACACATGCGGATGTATCTTTGAAAATGCTTAGAAGATAATTTCATGGAAGAATTTATCGAGTTTTCATGCCATATTTAATGATGAATGTATTTCTGCTTTATTTCGGAATGCATGGGATTAGTGCTTTGCCATCCTCAGATTCAGTGCCGAGAAGGAATTTTTGTGACGATCCGTTCACTGTAAACTGACAAGAAGTGGGTGATATCTGTAATTCTCTAGCTTTGCACCTACTGCCCACAAAAGAGAATTGGTGTGAACTTTATTTCACAGAACTAAAACGATATGCATCGTGGATCGGTTGGAGGGAAAATAAAGTCGTGAGTCTCCACTGCTAGAAGACACCAACCTTAACAAACTGCTGTGCGGAGGAAAAGAATATATCCCTTCAACTCTAAATCAGTAGTGATCATTTAACCAGCAGCGTCGGTATTGCAACGCATATATGCAGCCACAAAACTCCACGCTCTGTTAATCATTACGGGTTTGGCTTTTAATAGTCGTGATACACACTCAACCGATCAACTTAGCTGTCAAATAGCATACCACTTTGACAGCATCTGCATTGACGTCTATATAAGATGAACAGATCGATGATGGCATCAAAGTAAGGACTCGGATGTCTTTGAACTATAGTGTCAAAAAGCGACCTACTGACTGTGACAAGCTCGAAGATGTCGGCCTTAGCGATCGTCAGACAAATTCTAGCGTTCGGTAACCGGATGACGCGATCATGTCGTCTTTGTGTTTGTCACGTAGTCAAAATCCTGAACTGCTGACGATTAACAGAGGCCGACTGGAAATTCTATGAGGACGCGACAGCTGCGATCAATTGTGGGTGATGTTCAACTTGAGATTAACAAAGCAATGCTACTCAGGTAGACGGTTAGTTTGACACGCATACACGGCGCAGACACAGTCCATATTCATGACACGAGACTGACACCATTTCTGCGCAAACGACTTGAACGTTTCTATGGATTTGTTCACTTATTGTTTCTATGTGCATTCTTCACACGATCTGTCGGTTTTACCCTGGCGACATGAGTGAAGCGAATTGTTGATAACTCATAATAAACGTCTTTTCTTCATTTTGCACCTGATTACGTGGTTCTTGGTTAAGTAACCTGCTTATAATTTCTCCGGCAGTGTAGAATATTCTTATTCACGCTAGTTTTACCTAGCACGGTTATCTAGAACGACTTATTTTCAAAAGCGCCACTTGCGTGGCACTGAAGAGTCAAATGCAAACAGCAAGAAAGAAACCGATGTCTAGCGTAGGGTCTTTCAAATTTGAGCGTCACAAAACGATTGGCGCATTAACTTGACCGAGTGGTTAACTAGACAAGCATCAAACCCATATTCTTACCCAAATCATCACCTGTCCGATTCTGCAATTTTGCGGCAAATTCCGCTTGACGATTTATATCATTCCCGAAAATAAATTCCCATCTTTCGTTTCTGAGTAACAGTCGCAAGAGCCTTAAAAACGAGTCTGGGAACGCCACCCAATTTCGCTGGAACACGGTGACACACGAACGGTCTTCGCTACTCTTGCTGAAAGTGTACGTTAAATAGACACTCAATAAACCTCTGAAATATTCCACCCAGTAACCTGTCAGAAAGTGTCGGGTGGAAACATACTGTATCGCGAAGGCTGCTGAAATCGGATCAGTTGATCAAGTATTACGTCGTCAGAATAGTGTAACAGATTGTCCAGACTACCATCAACAGAATGAAGATTATCGTATTTTCTCTTTATTAAATCCTGTCAAAGGTTCAACCTAACCTTTTAGTTATTTGGCATGATTGAGGATTAAAAGGTTGCACATTAAATGGTCAATGTAGACTAATCTCATTCATTTATCACCTACATGATCATCGGCGTGCTATGGACAGCGAATTTCGTCCAAACAATGTGACATAGGGTGCTAATTCAGTTCAGTATAACACAGCATGATAACGTTTCAAACTATCTCAGCAATTTGGTGTGGTGTTCGTTGCTTCTTTGTTAGGTTGACTATGTGCTCGGCGAGTCTGCTGACGGAATGATATGCTGTGTGTGTATGTGAATAAATGTGATAAACAGAAGGGGGCTCTATTCAACATCAGTGGTGGCATTTAAGTGTCTGTGAATGATTTAATTGTCGTGGATCATTTCAATTACGTTAATCTCAAAAATAAAATCGTGACTACTTGTGCCACAAAGTGTTGAAATTCAATGGCTTGAATGCCAAGGCCAATCAACACACACAGAAGATGGCAGGAACATTTTTTGAAAACACCTATTGTGAAGCTCAGCGACTTTTCTTCTGACACAATTGAAATTATGGTAAAAGTCATATGGATGACGAAGTGGGATAATACGATCGATATACTGAACCATAATGAGTCCGAACTAATCAAGATTCCTGTATACAAGTTTTGGTCGACAGTATTCCTCAGTGTTAAAGGCAAAGGGATTCGTCTAATTTCATTAAGTTGTGTGATCCATCCATATTATGCAGTTCTTCTATCACTGATCTACACCGAAATTGATGCATGTGCACTGGTGGCTACCTACGAGGTGCCGGAGGAATTTGAAGCCGGGATTTCCCAAAAAAACGGAAGTTCCCAAGAGTTTTCACTTTCACAGTGAGAAGAAACTATATGGGATCGTTAGCCATACGAGCCAGACGACACAAATCATTGTTTCACAGCAGTTCCGTAAATATTAAGGTGAAATAGCAGGTACATTTTACTTTGTTTCGTGCATTTCTGACAGCTAAATCCCGTTTGATCTTTGTCTGTGGGAGCTGTTCCGCTTGTTCACAGTTGTAGTCTACGAAGATGGTTTCTGTCTGGGGTGACACATTCAACCGCAGAAGATCTCGATATCTGAGACAAAGAGTGACTAAACACAAGCAGCAGTGGTTGGTGCGTACAATGAAGCAACTGATAGTGATAATCAAATTTATAGGCCGGAACCTAACGTCATCCATCACAGAAGATTTAGCGGAAGAGTCATATTGTGAACCAGGCCAGCTCATTCAACGTGTCACTGCGTAACTTGAGTTCTTATTTTGTTTGCTCTCGACTTAACCGAGGCTTCTGAATTCGATTAATGTTTTTCCGTGTAACAAACCCGCATCATAATTTTCGCATAATGAGACTCAGTAACAATAATTGCATGTTTAAGAATTGTCTGCCCCCCGTGAAAAGATCAATGCTAAACTCATTCGCGAATAACTGCAGTGTGGTTATTTCCTTTGCATCGCGCACATTCGAAGTTGTTACGTTCGTGATTATGGATAGCAAATAAATGTTAACATTGCAAGATTCATGAGACCTCTCCTATCGTTGCTGATGAAGTGGATCAAAGGAGAACTTTGCATTAACCTTGTTGACAGCAACAAATCTTGAAATAATTTGGAGTTCAATATGTGTATGGACAATGTGTGTGGACACCAGAAGCACTAACTACTGTTGATAGACTGGGATTTGTTATGTTAAGGTTTGATCTCTGTTTCTGTGCTACTGTATGAATCAGGCTGATATAAAAATATAAATACAACCTACATTCTGACGACTGACCCCACTTTTACTAACAATTGTGTCGTCTACTACATTCTTATCTTCCATCTGTACAACACTACTAAACCACTTATAGGTTGAGCCGGTTGTCACTCAACTTACTCATTGCATGTTACATAACGGAACGTCCACCTTTACAGGCTACTCTCCAGCCAGGTGTCGATAAGTACGTAGTCTAAGGTCCAAATAAACGACAGATAGAAAAAATCTGAATGAGAGAAACCAGTTACTAATCAGTCAACCGTGCTCATATATAAACAGATGTAGCTGTAGACTACTTGATAAAAAAAAGCATTGGTTTTCCTTACAGTTATCAAGAGAGGCGTTGATTAACCACGCCTTTCATGTTAGAAAACAAGTAGTGCACTACCTGAATCAAACGGTGTTATCCAGTCAAACAATGGTGTGCAATTAGTACACGCCTTATTAAATCATGGACTGTATAGATAAAGTTTACTTAGACACGTGTAATTGCACTGAATGTTGTGTTTCCAGTTTAACTGTCCCACCTAACAGATTCACCCTTCCTTGTTTGCTTTAACAAAGCTAATCGTCCGATTGTTGTGTTGCATTTATCATTGTGATCATTTGTACATAGTTTGTGTTTGTGCCATAACAAATATGCCAGGAAAGTTCTTTATTCATGAAATGACCGATGGATGTAGTGAACGCGCTGCTTTTAACAAAACAACGTAGTAAGTTACAATCAAGAATGTCAAAGGTAAACATATCTTTTCAATCTGTACATTCAATCAAACGAAAAGTCTTACTGAGTTCAAATCAGTATAATTCAAATGCCTTTTCGTCTGAGGACAAGCAACAAGATATATGCATTTAAAATAATCCAAGCAAAATTCGGTAAGTTTGTGGAATATGATGACTTGTAAGAATAGCTTGTTATTGGTTAAACCGAGGCAAATTTGTATACGGACACTAGGAGGTGCACAAATATTAAACCTGCCAAATAAAAGTGCGATTTTCTAACCGGCGAACATTAGGTGTGACAAGCACACAGCTCCACCTCTCTGTTCATTCTATCTTCTCGCACCTCGGTGTAGGTCGTCCAGGGAATCGTTCCCCGAAGAAATCCCTCTTTTCTTCTGCGTATCGATTGTCACACTAGCGCAATCGTTATGCACGGTTTGGACTGCCTAAACACGAGTAAGGAATGCAGAGATTTAGTCAGTATACTCTAATAGTGGTATCGAGCTGGTACACGTTTGGTGGTGATAAATGCACATACTTTCGAATGCATACCGTTGGTATGCTTCGCGATATACTATTTTCGTCAGTTGCATGTGCTGTAACTTCGTGACCTAACCCACATCCGCCTCAGGTAATCGGTATCAGCTGTTACTCTGTATGTTTTTCCAGCTGTTCGTGAGAGCGATACGCGAGGGAAAAGAGTGCACAATCTTCCTCTAAACTGTAACCCATTGCCAACACGGATTCTCGCACGTTGTTAATTTACGCGTTGTTCTGGAAAATTGGACAAAGGCGGTTGCTGAAGGAAAAACTAGTTGGTGTAGCCTTTCTAGATTTCTGTAGGATCTTTGTCAGAGTAAGCCGCTTAACACGGTAAGAAGTTTCCTACGTATGGTATATAAAATTACCTACTCTCTGACTTGCCAACTATCCCAGGTTTGCCACACTGGCTTCAAATAAATTGAGTCATTTTCAGTTGGTATTATCTACTAGCGCAGCACCACAGTGTTCCACAGTAGGACCCTGGTCTTCATTCCGCTTAAACTCAACGACCCAGGGCTTGTTATTTACTGTTACTGTTATGTGATGAGACCAAACCTTGGAGTATGGTAGAGAACTTAACTGAAAGCGAGTTGCTACATAGTGGTTCAATACACTGTTGGGTAGCAGCTAGGTAGCTACCGTTTAGCGTAGCCCAATTTAACGTGACACACCTTCATCCCTCGGCCTGCACAGGTTACTTTATGTGAGCCGGAGAACTAATCACACTAGTGCACCTTGGGCACGATTATCTTAACTGGCCTGGTCTGCGTTTCTATAGTGAGTCCATGACCGTGGAAATCCAACTTGGCAAATGTGTTACTCGCCAGCATTTTTGGAGGGTCTCACCCACACTATTTCGCTATAACTTTCAACCCACCAGCGCATACCCATTTTCAGGTAGATGTTTGAATTTGTTGTCGTTATTTCGTGTGGGACATCATGCGTATTAAAAATTTACTACGCAAGGCTACAAAACGGGTGAGGGCACCTTTTACTTCCTAATCATATAGACTGAGTAGGTTAGGATAATTCCCAACCCACCACCCGTACATCTGAGGAGGTTTGATCTTGGTTTATAGGATCCCCCATCAACCTCATCATCTCTTACCAAATATGTTTATGCCTGGCAAAAGTGACTCTCAAAATCTGCACCGCCGACTAAGCCGTTTGGCCTGAATAGATCACACGGATAAAGTCTAGGTGTCCAACCTGAAACTGTTCACCAGTGTCTTTCGTAACTGTCAATTTGAGTTGCGTTTGGGCGCAGACCTGACACACATATTCGGAAAGCCAGATCTTCAATAAAAGATCTTCAAAAACTTGACCATCAGAATCATTGCGGTAGAATGCATATACTCTCGATCCCTCACTGCGGATGCTAGCAGCTGTCGTCTTGTGGATGTTGTTGTGCCATTGTCTTATGCTTCAACGGAAATGTCTGAGCTTCTGATCCGTGTGTTATTCTCCGACTGTCTCTTTCGCAGTGTATTTAATTCACTCCCTCCGAATCTTTTCCCTAAGCCGTACGAAAGATTAAACTATACGTGAGCTGTATCGGCCTCCTTTTGATTTAAGCTTCTAGTGACGCTTGTGAACCTTACCAATAGACTGACTGTAAAAAAGCGAATCATCTGCAGCTTCAAAATTAAACATTTTCATCAGAAATTACACACCTGATCTAAATGTTGAGCATTCTGTTGCTATAATAAGGAAAGCTGGCTAAAATTAGGCTACTGAAAGTCGCACTTATTGTGTTTCGAAATAGTACAGGAGAGATCTAAAACTCAGATACAGCTGCGACACATACATGGCTGCAATGACCACAAAGATTGCCAGTTATCAGTTCAAACAAAGTGAGAAGATACCAATTGGTACAGGCGGTAATTACTACCCTGGTGCACAGTCTCCTCTTCCAACGCTGACATTTGTCATGTGTTTCATAGGAGTCATAAGAAATTTACATACTAGAAGAAGCTGAAAATGCTCATGCGGAGGTGGATCTGTGTTGACTTCGCCATGGACTTAGCATAAACTCGTAAACATGCTAAGTAGTCTGATACTTACAGCCAACATTATTTTCATGTCCTCAAGGCTAATCATCAATGACTCCTTCGGATTGAAGCTGTCATTTCAAAGTCTCTTATACTGCAGACGTTTATAATTTAACTTGTGACTAAGCTGCACTTTCACCTCAATTATTACAACAGAACGCATGTGTAGCCACCAATCATTCGGGTACAAGTACATAGCAGATTCAAACGGTGGACAGTTTGCATCAGTTTCATGGTTTTGAAGTGTAAAATTTCCGCAATCTTTCACCTCTTAACAAGTGAGATCGAGTCTTATCACATATGTTCACAAATGTTACCTCACTGGAAGCATAAAAACTACATATTATTGCGCTTCTGATTTCCAATGAAAAGCGGTCAACTCACGGCAAACTGAAAAGTAGTCTGCACTGACCATCTCATTGTTCCACTATTAACCACTCTGTCAGATACGCTCGGTTTTACGGTATATAGAAGAATGGACTTCCAACAAACTTAAGTATTGGGTTTGAAGCCAAAACTTCCAGGTGCTTAGTAAAGATAGAACATTGTACACTTTGAAGAAATCAGTTTTCATGTATAGCAATATAACGGGTTTTTGTAATGGAGTCAGACTTACTAATCTCTTACACCGCCATTTGTAGTTAGTGGTAGGAGATGAAATAAAATGTAAGTTATATCCATAGATGAAAATGGAACAGGAATAATAGAAGAGAAAGTCATTTAACAAATGTTCATCCAGTCCAGCGTAACCATTTCGTATTGAGCTTTGAATTGCCTTATCGTTTATATTGCTGGTCAAGTCTTGGTTAGCATGACTGGTGAGTCAAACAGGTCTAAGTGATATTTTGCAATAAAAAGTTCAAATAAATGTGGCGTGTGGTTTATGTGTAAACCGACCAGGTGACACTACTGAAAGTATAGTATGCAGGTGATACACGTCCGGCACCGGCAATGAGTCCGCACAAACCCTTTGCATTCAGTCTTAATCGTTTTAATTGCCAAGAGGACACCTGAGTGTTATTTAAAAGTGTAATAATCATCAATTACATTCAGTGAGCTACTATTCACTATAAATTTTTAGGAATACTGTTGGAAAGCGTATGATGGAGTACCCGATAAAACCATGATAGACATTCAAGATTCGGAAGTGTCACCGTGAGTGGTATGTGCACTTGGTTTGTACCTGGCTCCCACAACGATTGTAATTCTTTTGATGAAGTAGAACACTGTAGTTCTATCCACTGTGACTTTTTCAGTGATACATAAAATGGTGATAACTTGCGGCACAACCCAAAAGATTTCCACATTCATCCAAAACGCTGAAGGGTGTTCAATGCCCAAAGTATGAAGTAGTCATATTGTGTGCATAAACGTCTCGTGTGCCTCTTTCCAGTCACTCCGACTTTGTTTGACATGAAGGTTTCAATGAGTTATGCCAAACTATGTTTAGGAACAACTGAAAAACAGTTAGGCTTTTCAAATAATCAGCATTAATTCTTTCAAACCCCTCAACAACTCTGTAAAATCGGGATACTAGTTATTCACGTCATGGGTATCCAACAAAATATCTTGGCAGCTGTCTCCCTGAAGTCGTCGGGGGTTCCCTGGATAACAGTGGGACTGGCTAAGTAAGTCTGCAAGGGATAGTTCTTATAACCTACCAGGCAAAGGAGTTTACGGGATTGAATGAACTTAATCCGCTTGGACCCATGTTATTCATGTCACTGTTTCGTTTGTAATAGTGAGGTATTTTGAACTCGGTTTAACACAAACAGTCACTTAAATGCAAAAGATCACAGGAGGTTAACTTCATAACTGTACGATGCAAGGTAACCGTTAAAGGTTCCTTAGGGACAATTGTGAATCACTGAAAAATAGACCGAATCACTATCATTGTGTAAATGCTCATCAATGATGGCCAGCTCGTGTTAACATTAGCTTACATTTACATATTATTTCCAAAAGCTGGTATCTTTCTTGCCTGCTAGATAACTCTGTTCCGGTACAACTTCGAAAAATTACCTAGGCTGCCAAACTCTCTTTTCACTTAAACACACACACTGAAAAAAATGTCTTGTTTCAGATGATGCCTTTACCTAGGTTTGATCAGGACCATTAGGAACAAAAATGCAAGCATAATCGGGCTTAATATCTGTTTGGTGATGCTTTTGGATATCGGCATTCTAATACTTCACTTTGTAGCTTGCATTTATTGCGTAATTTGCGGTAGTAGTGAGGTATCTAGTTGATCTGATGTCAGTGCAAAGATTGTGCACTAAGTTAGCATAACTGACCGAGAACAGTTGATTCTTTAGATTTCTGCCGAAGCAGGAGTCAAAAGACTCAAGTCTGAAAACAACTCAATCATTTTGTGCACTCCCATCACGTACGAGCAAAGTCCTAACATCTGTGGAATACAGGTTGAACATAAATCTCAACCAAACGCCGCTGTCGCATTCCCACAGACTTTCCAATCAGCCCCTTTCGAAAAGAAGCACTAGACTCGAATTTCACTATCGTTAGAGTTCATCAGTAGTGCATATCCTTACCAATGCTAGGATTGAACTTCGGCCACACTTTAATCAGGTAAACGAGCTTATCACTGCACCATTCACCTCACATTAGGCATGACCGAATTATCATATGTGAACGTTCAATTACGTTTGTTTGTAAGTAATGTTCAGGTTGGCAGATAGCCTCGAGCGGCGACACATTTACTCTCTGTTAACTCCAATCGATGACCCTTCAGTTGGAACTTCTTTCCAAGTTTATATCACAAAAATCGTTAACTTGTTGAGCGGTATTTTGATTACTGGAAAGTCTAGGGAATATGCTGACTGCGACCAATTGAGAGTGATGTATAATCTATACGGAAACTGAAGTCCCTTATTATTCATCAGCAATCTGTCGAATGCACATGCAGTACAGAGTTAACTAAGACGTCGAAGACTTTGTACTTACGCACTCTCTATTAAGGTAACATCAAGGTCACTGTTACTTATTTTTGCGCCCCAGATGGTAAGCAGGTATAAATAGTGACCACAGTTTTGTTGGACTTTATAAATTGGGGTCTTTGAGCACGCAGCAGACGGATCTTAGAAATCAGTGTTGCCGATAATCAATGACGAGCGTCCGGCGAGTGAAAAGTTTTGTTCGGCTACTTACCTGTAGTTTTATTTCAGCCTACTCTATTGATCTGGCAATCAATTTACAGACATTTGACGTCTAATCTTTCAGACTGTCTGATCTAAACGTTCCCCCAGACTATCAGTCGGAACGTGTGGCAAGCGCTTTTTACAGTTGTGGTGACGCAGTAGAAAATTCTGGTGGATTTTCCCGTGCGACTATTTATGAGTATATCCGAACCGACCACTCATTTGCAGATATCGTTACTAAGCTAATGGAAGACATCATTATTTTCTACTTTAGATATTAACGCATTGCTGGACAAATCATCAGGTTTTCCATAAAAGTTGCTACGTTGCTACCCACGGCATTAAGAACATAAGCGAAAAGTTCCAATTTAAATTACCACTAACTTGGTACTGATCTACCGGGTGGCAAGGTCAATTCATTGTCCAGTTTACTGTCGGCTTGCCTTCACAACAAATGAACACACACCTTGGTAAGTGTCACATAGAATATCAACAATCTAAACTCAGTTGCACTTACACACGCTGAAATGTAAACGGTTGTTGCCATCAACCATTACTGTGATTACAACTGTCAGGTCACTTTTGTCCCACACGTATCGACAGTCCAATGTACCAACGAACACGTGTAAGATACTGTTCCTTGAACGTGATCATAGTCAACGTCCGTCACAAAAGAACAACTTAACGTTAAGTTAAACAACCAACTCTCGGACGCGAACTAAACCTAGAAATGAAGTAGACGAGAAGATTGTTTGGCCACGTTTGACTACACTTAAAAGACAGTGATTAAACACACAGTATATCCACGAATGAGAATTCACCCTTAATCAAATCAAAAAGATAACTTATATACAAAAATATAATCTCCTTAATCTCAAAGGTTATCAAACGCATATAAGTATACTTTAACATGCATTATGAAAATACTGATATCGTAGTTTGACAAAAGATGTCAGGTGTAGCAAGAATTTCACAAATCCGACAAACGTATGACGATAAGGAAATGTTCTAACATTTGTTGGTTCTCACTGGAACTGAAGTAATACGTGAACGTTTCCTGGAATTTATCAATATAGCAGTCAAATAAAATTGGCGGTAACAACTAATTGAAATTTGCTTTAGTCCATAGGCGGAGATCTAGAACATGCCATTTGCTTCCAGAAGCTTCTTATTCGAAAAACGTTTCCAGGAGTCAGCAAGCTGTAGCGTTTGACTTGCATGTAGAAAACTAAACAGTAGTTTGGATTGGCGTTTGGAGAGCTGGATGTAAAGGTTCCTTAATTAAAAGTACAATAAGACGAAAGACCACGCTTATAGTTTCTGAGAATAACTGGCCACGAATGAGTCAACCTGGGTGCTGGTAACCAATGCATCAAACGGATTACTCAACCTCTCCTCTCTAGTCAGAATGTGTTCGGTACAGGTTTCACGAGAGTGTTACCATGGATCTGAGTACTGATTTTAAAAATAGGGTAGAATTTACAATTTAAAAGGAATCTAATCTCTGGAACTCCGACTTCGGCGACAAAAGTAACATACTCAAACCCGGCAAGTGACCGTTACCCGCCCAGCCTTCCTGGTCATACAGAACCCACCGAATGGTACAGAAGGACGACTTCCAGTCATGAGGGTTTGGGGGTGAATGAAAACAAGTGTAAAATTTCTGAGTTGTTGAATTGGTTCTGTAGCTTACCTTGTAGAGCGCTTGTTGCACGTGAATAAGCTGTTTCTGTCGATCGTTCAAATCTAGCCGAAATCCAGATTTTTTCATGATTGGGTCTCTTTTAAACTAGTTTGATTGTTGACTATCAATCACCAAATTATCATTTGTAGGACGCACGGAAGTTGGTGTATTTCTTTTAGGCCGATTAACTAATCAGATCAACGTTGACGAATAGATGT
Organism: Paragonimus skrjabini miyazakii; assembly: GCA_014338405.1. Taxonomy (NCBI): domain Eukaryota; kingdom Metazoa; phylum Platyhelminthes; class Trematoda; order Plagiorchiida; family Troglotrematidae; genus Paragonimus; species Paragonimus skrjabini miyazakii. The sequence goes on along the minus strand of JTDE01000234.1, from coordinate 153,550 downwards.
AGATTACTGCTCAAACTCGATGGCTTATTCAAACGCATCCCAAGATTTATCGCTCGTATACAAATTCATTTTCGCTACAGTTTTCCCCTGTATTGTATTTTTAATATCGCCTTTTGTCAAGTGTTTTTGCAATGTCTTATTTGACAGTGCCCACAAGATAATTCAAACTGAATGCAATTCACACGTTCTGTTTGCATTCCATTGTGTTAATCAAGTAGTATCATTTTTATATTTACCTCAGAACTAGATGTACCAACAATCCAATTTTCGTTTCACTTTCTTGAACAGCATTTGTTATCATCATCGTTTGAATCTGGAGATTGTACGATCTAAGAAGCTGAATATTGATATTCTGGATAGAATTTGGTCATAGTTTTTGTTCAACAGTGTTGAGTCACAGTCTAGTTCGTTTATGCTATTTATCACGTCAACACTCCCATTGTTAACCGTTTAACAGATACATTCTTGAAGGTCGGATTTATTAAAAACATTAGCGCCGATGTGACTTACATAGTCATCTAAAAAAGCGGAAGTGTTCATTTGAATACCTGTCTGGAAACAGATATTCAATACCGATCCGAGAATGGGGGTGACAGTTTAACGTAATTTTTTTAATCGAAGTGAATCGGTTATTAAGATTCATCTAAATACAAATGTGCACAGCGCTCAAATGATGCTAGCTTGAAACGTAGTTAGCTTCTATATGGTTTCCAGTTCACGCTTTTCCTAGCTGCTACTCATCAGTCTAGCAAGTCGCACTAACCGTTCTCTGGTCTGAATAATGCAGTATGTTAAAATTTGGTCAATCTAGTAGAAACTTTTCCGAAAGAAGCTTTCAGAATTTGTGTATGTAAATAGAAGTGTTTCAGTTATCCAACCATACTCTAAGTGTTTGTCAGACGTCAAAACCTAACAAACTGGCTCATTTTCGATGGAACATCCTCAAAACCCCCTTGGAACGAAAGATAGAGTGTGCTGGTCAACCACAGTCCGCATGATCCACAGCACGGTGTGAATCCAAGTTCACTTGGTTATCACGGAATTAGTTAACGAGACGCCTAAGAATTTATTCCAAGAGGAAATTACCGGAAAAATTTGAAAGTATGCCTGTAAAATGGAACCAGAATACCGCGGTGTTCATACAATCTGTACAACACCATAAGTGCGGTTCAGTGGTCGAGCTTTTTGAGGTAATTCCTATCTTTAAGTCGATTAAGAGAAGTCCGTAGGGACGATCTAAACCTCTTGAGTAAACAATCTTAAGAAATGGGCAATAATTCTCGACATCTTAACAGTATTGGAGCACATCAACTCAAAGCATTTGTTCCATCATGTTGTGCTATGTACGTACGGATATATCATATTATTGTCTAAAGTACTTCTGAACAAACCACTCTTTAACGTTTGACTATGATGTGGTTGGTGTTTTTCATTGCTCAATCTTTGCCGTAACTAATATTGTCTCAGCAAGTAGAGAAAGTAAGGGTGACGTGCACACGAAACCAATACTTTGAATAGCAACGACGGTCTTTAACAGGAATACCGGAGGTTTGAATATCTTGGGCCCGTTGCTTGACAAGTTCACTTAAATTACTTATGAGTAGTCGGGGATTTGGTTAATTTCAAGTTGAACATCACCCACAATTGAACGCAGCTGTCGCATTCCCATAGACTTTCCAATCGGGCCCTTTCGAAAAGAAGCACTAGACTCGAGTTTTGCTCTCATTAGAGCTCGTCATTAGGGCATATCATCGCCACTTCCGGAACTTGAACCACGGACACGCTGTTCATGAAGTAACCGTGTTTACCACTGCGCCATTGACCTCACGTTAGGCATGACCGAATAATCATATGTGAACGCTCATCCACTTTCGCATGTGAGTGATGGTCAGGTTGCCCGATCGCCTCAAGAGGAGACACAGTTACTGTCTGTTAACTCCAATCAATAACCCCGCGATTGGGACGAGCTCTAATGAGAACGAAACTTGAGTCTAGTGCTTCTTTTCGAAAGGGGCCGACTGGATAGTCTATGGGAATGCGACAGCTGCGATCAATTGTGGGTGATGTTCAACTTGAAATTAACCAAATCCCCGACTACTCATTAGTAAACCAGACAATGTTTAACAATTCTTGAGTGAATCCGACAATCACATCTAGGGGATAACGCTATTCAGTACCTAGCACACAATTAAAACTTGGCTCATTGTACTAACAATTCGAATAGCCCCATGAGTCCATTAGAATTAAAAAGATGTTTTGGCGAACAGTCTGTTTTCGGTTATTCATCATCGGGCCAATTACATACCATTTTATATCATCACGTTTGTTAAGCGATCAAAATCAAAAGCAATTAGTCACAGAATTACATCACGAGACGACTGGGCAAGCGGTAAATGGACTGGAAAGCCACCTCCGGTGTGACATGGTGCCCTGCATCAACAAGGTGAGCCAGAATTGCACTCGAAATGGACCTCACCTCGCCTTTAGTCAATCACATGGGGTGGTGTTCACGTATCCTCTGAGAAAGGCGCCTGGTTGTGCGACCGACGTAACCTACTCCACAGGAGTATGTGAAAGAGTAAACACAAAATGAGGTCACACATTTAGGCAACGTATCTTTGAACTGTATGTAGACAACCGGGTCGGATCTGAACGAGATTCGTAGTTGTGCAGCACCACAGGTCCTTTCGATCGCGTTCATTATTCTACGAGTCACTAGTTCAGCCAAGGCCTCGTCTTTATAGTCTAGAGTCATGTAAACTGACTTCATTTCCGCAGATGGGAGCCTAACTCTCGGTTCTGTAAGTACCATATGTCTATCCACGAAGTTTACAGGATAGGCGTTCTCTGCGAATATCCGTTGTAAAAACACCATTTCTGCCTCAATCGTGTCATCAGTGCATATCCTCAAAGCTCTGTGTGTTAAACTACGGACGAGGTTTCTCTTCTGTTTGAGGGGTATGTAACTGAAAACGTGAGTATACTGGCCGTTCCAAGCCCCCTTCCTGTGAATACTCCTCTGAAGTGAACCGTTTACACGACGACTCAGTGCCACATCCAAGAAGGATATTCGTCCATCTTTCTTGGCCTCAAGCGTGAATTTGAGAATAGGGTGTGCTGTGTTCGCCTCAGCAAGCAGGCTATCCAGATCCACAGTCTGGTCAACTACACAAACGATATCGTCTACGTACCTCTTGTAGAAAGTGCTGTTGTCAATAAGTCCACGAAGCGTAGTTTTTTCTAGCATTGCCATGAAGATATTTGCCAACAGTGGACCTAACGGTGACCCCATCGCAACGCCGTAGTTCTAACGGTACCTTATTGTATCAATCTGAAATTATATATTCTGCGTGCATGTTATTTTCAAAGTCAAAGCAAATGAGGAAGTATTGAACCGGCTAGGTAAAATTTCAGTTGTTAATGCTCATCCAGCGAGGTGAAAACAAAGTCAATGTGTATATTGACAAAATTTACATATTATGTGAAATAAATTAACTAAATAGGTTTCTCGTTACGCTAGTAATCACTCTGAGCTTTACAACAAACACAGAGGAAAAACCAAGGATGAATTGGGATTGTGAGTATAAATGCTCATGCACATAGCGACTAAAACGGTTGATAGCTTTGTGTAAGAACCATAAAATGACAATGGTGTACAATGGGGAAATCTAACGAGGGGTAGGTTCACGACAAAAGACAAAAGAAAATGGGCTGGATCACACCGGAAGCTACCATTAATCTCAAACAAGCACGTAGGATATTTGTTCCGAGAACTTTTTATCATTGTGGATGAGCTGAACAGGCAGTAGAGACGACAAATTGAATTTGTCTATAAGTTTTGCATCCATGGTTAAAAAGGCACAAATATATCTGAACTTCTTAGGAAGAACATGTGTAACCTTCCAACCTGAAGTGTTCCAAGTTATGATCGCCTCCGCAATCCGTCCACATCAGGACACAAAAGTCCAGGCTTGTCGTCCTCCTGTTACACAGGATTTGGCGCCTATCGATTGTGTTCAACCAAGGGTCACCAAAAGAAGTATGGGGCTCAAGAAAATCTCCTACAAGGAAAGAGTGACAGAATCGGGTCAAATTACAGTGAATTACGGATATTTTAGAAGAGAACTAATTGTTACCCACAAACTGCCTCACACACTGAGTCAGCCACTGGCACATCTCTCACCAAATAAAGATGATCGTTTAGGGGTTTATTCGTCGAAATTAAGTAACGGACTAAGTAGATTATTTTGCAGACAGAACTGCTTCACAGTTACGATCTGTTCACACTGGAATACGTCGTCATGACCGAATCGATTGAGAGTCTGGTACATTAGTCGATCGACACGTACTTGAGAGACAACTTGCATTAGAAGTTTTCTAACGTTCATCTCTCCTAGTCAGTGAATATTTATATTTGGTGGACTGATTTTCTAGTGTTATTCATAGAAATGACTGCAGCCGACAATTTCACTGACGTTTCCTTTTATTTGTTTTCACTCACTTTTTCTTTACACCTGTAAACTGTCCAAAACAGACAGACAGGAACGCATAAACAAAGATCGTTCTCCCTTTTGTAACATCCATGATTTTATAGACTACAAGACATCTAAGTAGGTGAATGCATGGAAAGGTTTGAGTAGAGTAATTACCTACTAACATGAGACGACCAGCGCATTCGCGGCAGTATCCATCGCAGCGCCATATAGACATGCGATCACGATCTGAATCACATAGATTCTGTGCACACAACGTGCATGAATTCAAGGTCGCATCTATCACACAGTGATTATCACTCACCAAGTAGAGTGAATGAATGGCCAAGTTGCAAAACCTTGTCGAAAATGTCGATTATCAACAGCACTAGATGGTCTTGTAACTAAGTTGTACTTGCTTTTGCGTTTTCTCATTATTGTCGGTTAAATTTTCTCAATAAGGAACTTTGATAAATGGATTGAGAATAACACAACGTTACGAGCAAGTTGTAATACTCTACGTTTCAACCACCTCGGGTGGCCTTCCTCAGGAGTGTTGTAATCGAAATCACATTAACAAAGGAACAGAGGTCATGGGATTTGTCGTGGTTAGGTCATTCTGTATTGCGTCTGAACTGATT
>JTDE01000234.1:135359-147168 GCA_014338405.1 Paragonimus skrjabini miyazakii | reverse complement strand
AGCTGTTAGTCTAACAGTGAACACCGAAACAACTCAAAGCAAATCAGTTGTAGGATATCCGCACCAAATTTAGTACGAATGAAGTTAAACAGTTTGGGTGTCGTGTTTAACATGTTATTGATAAATGGATTGAGAATAACACAACGTTACGAGCAAGTTGTAATACTCTACGTTTCAACCACCTCGGGTGGCCTTACTCAGGAGTGTTGTAATCGAAATCACATTAACACAACACTCCTGAGGAAGGCCACCCGAGGTGGTTGAAACGTAGAGTATTACAACTTGCTCGTAACGTTGTGTTATTCTCAATCCATTTATCAATAACATGTTAAACACGACGCCCAAACTGTTTGACTTCATTCGTACTAAATTTGGTGCGGATATCCTACAAGGAACTTTGATGTTGCAATGATTCATGTTAGTGCTCGTAATAGCAAAAATATAAACGTTGCAATTTTTAAAACGACAGTGATTTTCAAAAAATGGGAACTTATGATTAGTGCACATGTCTCGTGATGATTATATCATGTCTGGTGTGGTATCAGTAATGCCATGGTCAGCGAGGTTGCTAATGAGAGCGCTAAGCCCAAGTTCAAACATCGGTCGGGGCTAGAATATGCCCAAATGGTCGCTTTTAAGAAAAATAAAACTATCATCCTTCTTTTTCTTTCCAAATATGGTATCAAAATACTTCCGCTGAATATCAAATCTTCATTCGAAAGTTAGTTGTGTTCAACTTATTGAGACATTCAGTAACAAACTACTATTAACGTCATAAATTGTACACGCTCATACGCGCCACCAGTTGTGCAGATCTTTTAAAATTGTTCTTTGCTGGCCTGTTTGAAAGCCAGTAACCTACTTTCCCATATCCGTTCCGTTCATGGTTCGGAAGTACTAACCTACTTCAAGGTTTATTTTATTCTCACTTAGTCACTCACCAAGCACACTTATCAGTCATCCTATACACTTTGCTCCGTGACCGACGCACAGACAAAAAAGCGTGCGCCGATGGTTGCAAATTATGATCACCTATTTGAGACTGTACACAATTTCGTCATACCGAAGTATTCAGTGACAGTTTCAGCCCCACCACCAATCGAAATAATGTACACATGTCACTCGTTGATCAACTGGCGTGACGGAACAACGTCTGTTGCTATGCGAATACTTTCAATCAAGTGATCAAGTAGGAAGAGAAGTCCTCCCCTAGTTCTTTCTTGAGACTTCTCTCCGCAGTGTGAAAACTCCACAAGTCGGTTAATTGGGTTTCGACAAAAATGACTTTCACGTTTTAAATCACCCATTAGATGCGTAAAATGGACGAAAATTTGCCAGCTTGAGATAGTTACGGCTTAACAAAATCTAATTTCTCCGTAGGTCCATCCTTTTGAATGTATTCGGGAACTAAGTAATTGCGTCTTTTCGTCTTCCAGGTTTGTATCGTTTCAAAAATGTGATTAGCCACAAATCAAACGTTGCATGACAGGCAAGGAGACTGTCATTAATCCCTTCATTGCAATTGTTCACTTACGTTATCAAGTCATTAATCACAGTATCCTTGGAAGCTGTATAAAGAAAACTAGCACGTACATTATCACTGTTCATATGACTGAAGACATCCGTGCCCGGGTTAATCTGTCACAGTGGCCAAATTGTTAAACACGTCACCTCAAGTAGTCAAATCAGCCCTATTTATAGTTACACCTACACCCCATACCAGCCGTATCCCGGAAGAAGAATGGAAAGATTGTGATAGAGGTTTTTAACTCATTTGGTTACCAAAACGATAGGTTGATGTAGATATGGACTCCATCTAAAACGTCACAATAAGTATCTATTGCCCGATGTTCATCTCACATTCAATCATATATATATCATGGGGTTAACCAACTTCTGCCTAACGCGCCTCCACTTAAAGTGTTGCCAGTTGTCTGTGGGTGCATTAGTGCCCTACTAATCGGAGGCAGTCAATATATGTGCAGCCGCTTTTATCGCAGTCCCATATGGTCACCTAACCAAGACCTGCGGCGCTGGCGGTTTCCTCACGTACGGCTGATACTTTCCGACACCCTTTTGGATCACGCTGTTCTAGAGGGTCAGATTCACGGATGTGTCGTTCTAGGATCCAGAAAGCTGAAAATTTTCTTGAACAGCGTCCTGCTGTCGGAGGTTTTGCTTACCTGCTGTTGAGAAAGCTGCGTCGATAGTCACCGAGAGATATTTTCTGGTTGACAAAACGGATTACTACCTACCTGTTCGGCGAACTGTGGATGTCTGAGAGCGTATCTGACCACCGGATATCCGGAATGTGGTTAAGATGCCGTACATTGTGTTGTTATAAGTTTCTGATTTCATTCTTATGCGACCACATGGACAGAACCATAGCATTGTAAGCAAACAGTTTTATTCCCTAATTTCAACAGCGACTATTCCAAACATACTCCACGTCGTCCGAAAACAGTGCCAGCCTAAATCAAGTGGGCAGCGCGACCCTAAGTTCATGGACAGATACGTCAACAGATTGATGCCGAAATAGCGGGCGCTGCATCAACAATCCACTGTGTTCTTACTGATACGGGTTTCATTTGTTAGCCTAGCGCCTCCAGCAACAGAGAAACGGTAAAAAGTGGCGTGTTATGTGTGGTGATCTGGTTGCAGAGATCAAAAAGCTCTGGGATATGCTACAGTACTCCATCATTATGTGCAAAACAACCATTTTGCATTTGAGTACTTAACAGCAATCATTTCTATTGTAATCAGACATCAAATAAATACACGGCAGGGATGAAGACAACCCCGCTTTGCAACAAAAACAATAGTAAAATCATCAAAAATCAATCTGTACTACGCACCTTTACATTCATGCCCATGTGGAACATTTTAAAAGAACTGACGGACTTATCATGATAGTCAAACTTATCCGGGAGTATTCACAATAACTCATGACAGAGGGAACTATACGCCCTGGCCGAAGTCAAAATGAAGCATCCAACGATAGGCTGAGTTTATGACACTTTTTTCTGAATTTCGAGAATGGCGACAGCTGAACCAACAGTACAGATCGGCTAAGAAAATGATCTAAATCACTTAGCATTGAGTGAACAGACTTTCTGAAAGATGCTTTTCACCGTAACTTTGCAAGCTGGTACTTTGATGGTTGTCTGTTCACCGTGTTTACCTTACACTCGAATAGATCAAAACGTGGACATCTTTGAACTATTGCATGTGTGGTTGACGTTCAAAGGAAAATGCCGCTCAGGAAATAACGGAAGTATTGCAGATTCCTAAAATGGTAAGTCGGCAACCTTGCGGATACTGCTGATTGTAACGCCCAGCAATGCCCCAGTACGTCGTTAGCTAGCAGTTCGAAAATCTATGCAGTCCTCAACTTGGCAGACAACTCTTCACAACCTTGTTCATTGAGACGGCCAACGATTTTGTAACCTAATGTCGTGCAGCCGCCTGACCACCATAAGACTCACTTCTACCTTGACAACTTATAAACTAAATGCACTTACGGGAAACCAGTTTGTCTATTCGTGGAATCATTAACTTTGTCAAGAGCACACTGAACGCTAGGTGATAATGAAATGGCACAATAGTTTCCTATATATCTTATATGTTCACCCGTTCTAAGCGTTAACTAAAATAATCTACGCTTTAATTTTTAGTATTTCTCACAAACTATGAAATGTTGCTGTTATGGTGGCCCATCTTTTAAGTTACATGGCGACGGATGTTGTATAGTTGGCAGAAAGTGCTAAAGGTCTCATAATTGAGCGGCGCGATCTGATATAACTTCAATAAAATCGACTGAACGTAGGCTCTAAGAACTAGTTCAGCACACGATGAAAGTATAATGCTCCTTACTTCACGTCTGTTGATCCATGCAGATTAGTGATGCAGAGTAGCGGAATGCATCGTTCCACTAATTGTTTTTTAAATGAATTAAAACTAAAACGGAACGACAAGCAGGCAGATAGAAAGATTAGATTTAATGTGAACATTACTCACCGGTGAATGCAGCCCTTGGATCCACATACAGTTTTCATCCAGCGATTTTGGAAAAGAAGCACTAGGCTCTAAGGTCACTCTTATTATAGTCTAGTAGTAATGAATATCATTGTCAGAATCAGAACCTGACCTCCAGCCACGCTTTCACGAGACGATCAAGTTGATCACATTCGCAAATAAAATGTACTTACTGCCATCAAGTAAAGTATACTAAATACCATTAACAGTTTATGTTGAGTTAATTATTGTTTACGTTTAAGTGTAAATGCACAAGGAAAGTTTTTCTTCACCGTTTAATGGTTAGTTATCCTGTTAGTTAATCTCGCCTGTTACTCAGAGGTTAGTTGATTAATGTTTACCGGAAGTGAGATAAGAATCTTCCCTAGTTGGAAGAGAATTATGAGGCTGCTTCACAAAAACAATCTTGGGAATAAACACAATGATAATCTAAGAAGCGGTGTTTATAAAGATGTGGTGGCCAAAATCTATACCTTCTTGCACTGTTTTTGACAAAAAAAGAGAAATAATGCAGTAAGCTCAACAATCTTTTATTGCATATCTTGACGACATATTATTTATCAACCGCCCATCTCATGAAAAACTACTGTTTCCGCTATCTACACGACACTAAGTCATTTGTAATCCAACATGAATTACGTGGAACACATATGGAATGGCGTCAATTTTGGCAGAATTTTGGTTCCCATACTCTAGCATATTTTTAGTGGTCTTATACATTTTTATAAAAAGCAAGCTTTCATGATGCAATACGAGAGCGAATAACATTCATTCATGTACAAACTGTTGCATCAGTTTGATTTTCTAAATAAATTATTGTTACAGAGGTGGATAAACTTGACAATGGAACCATTGTTTCAAGTTGTTTGCGTTGAAAAATTATCTGAATTTTTTATTCTTAAAAGTTTCTGATTAAAAGAATATTCTTAATATCTCTCCACTTGGACTTGTGAATTGACATTTTCTGAATTTTTTGGTACTCTAAAGTGTTTGCTTAAAAATAGCCATATACAAAAACTGGTACAAGAAAGAAATAATTTTTATCACTACTATTTTAAACAAACACCAGTAATTAATGATAAATTGTGATGTGTCCGTTACAAGCCAAAAGGCTCCCAAAAACATCGTTTTATATCTGGTTTATAAGTTATAGAAACTGTTGTACGCTGGTAATCAATACTAGCAAGCTAACATTAGGTCATTATTTTGTCAAATGTGCAACTTGAACAACACCGTTAGAACACGAAAACTGGTAGATGCAAGGATTTCGTATTGACTCATCAGTATCAAATTTACAATAACATGAAACGGTTTTTTATATCGAACAGTTAGGGGTGGGTAAGATGGATAGTTGATTGACGGGTTAGAAAAGGTCACTAAGTCCATGGCATGGTCAAGTTCACGAACAATTGTTTCTGAACACACAGGGCCGGCTTCAGTCGATTGATTGCGATAGCCTTAGCAAACCGCAAGAATCTTGAACTGGGATGGCGTAATAAGATTCTGAATGCACAAGCCGGATCGATGACGTGACCAGCGGTTAAGATGTGTCTTGCGATTGCGGACACTGGTTATTTGCGTGTTTCAACAGCATTGCCGTTCTTCGGTAATACTGAGTTCTGCACCCATTTAGGCAAATGTTCCTTCATTCTGGAAATCAAACACCTCTCGGTTCTGCCTATGTAACTTTCTTTGCAGTTACATGTAAATTGGTAGGTGCATTGTGAGGTGGCACCGACAGGTTGATCTCCTTTGATTGAAGGCATAGGTAGCTTCTGGGTTCGAGCTAGCACACGAAGTTACGCTGCGTTGAATGTTCGTTTAATCGAATTAATCAGTCTTTGTGTTATTTGGTGCATACTGTAATCACCTTTAAAAGGCAATTCGATACAAACCTTCTTCTTTCCTACTGTAACCTCCGCTTCGGACTTAGTGACCTTTTCTAACCCATCAATCAACTATCCATCTTACCCACCCCTAACTGTTCGATATAAAAACCGTTTCATGTTATTGTAAATTTGGTACTGATAAGTCAAAACGAAATGCTTGCATCTACCAGTTTTCGTGTTCTAACGGTGTTGTTCAAACTCCTGAAGGGAACGAACTGTTTTGAATGTGCAACTTTCACAAAAGTTCGGCTATAATATCAGTAATCTGTGTATATCGTTTTAAAAATGCCTACCGAAATATTGAGAACAAAAATCCGTCAAGTGATGTTTGCTTTTGGTTTTCTGATAATCAGAGTAATAGGGATACATTGAGCATGAAAAACTTTATTTGTTTGAGTTTTAACATTGATTGTTAAGTATGGTAATGTTTAGTAGTCGCGGATTCGGCTGCTAAAAGTATATCGAAACCATCTTTTCATCGGAGATTTCGCATTTAGATGGAACTATCGGCTGACAGTTCTCAACATAAAAAGGCAACTGAATGAAACGGAACGTTTGGCAACAATAATTAATGAAGTCCCATTGTTAGATAACTTGCGCAGTAGTGACCACTGTTGGTTTAGATAACCTAGGCAGTTCAAACCTCTATTGTAGCATGGATACGCATTATTACGGATTTCCAAGGAATACGAAACTAGAGTTCGAGGGATGCTAGCTGCAAGTCTACGTGAATGCACAAGCTGTGATCAAACATCATTGGTGTTCAATGTCGATCAATAGTTCGTGATTTCTAACGTTTACCCAACCATCGACTAAAACTGATCGTTTGAGTAACGTTAGACTAGGTGAGATAATGTGCGTGTATTAACCTCTCCTGAGCGCAAGTTCAAGGGTTGGTTAATCCTATATTAATGAAATCCTCAAACAATCACCATCCTTGGTCGTATTTGTGCGCTCCTTAACCGATCAGATAGATATGGTTACTGCCAAAAGAGTGAACAGAATCGGACAAGTGGAAGAAACCGCACCTGAAACTGCCAGTACATTACCATTATTCAACCACGCGCAATGTAATTGAGGCATTCTATCACAAAATTGCTTTGTAGTAAAAGTGATCTGCACTGCTCACAAGTGGTGGGGGTATACTTCAAGTACACATAATTTTATTGTTAAATAATTTGTTTTGTTTCCTTTTTCAGTTATTTTCTGATCACATCAGCCATGTGGTAGCCTTTGATCGGGAAACTGATGGAAACCCATTGCGTGGACAATAAAGAAAACGTGACCTTAAGCTTGGCGGTGCTTAACGTTATCCGAATGAAGCCAGCCAGAAAAAGGTTTTGCATAAAATCGTTTGGGAGAAAATTAACTCTGCCTTGTAAAGCACTGAGACAAAAAGAGTTGAGACGTTTTCAATCAAACACCGTTTAAAATTTCTGTTACCGTAGAAAAACGAAGCTGTTAAATTGAAGTTAGTGCTTATTCCAATTTCTTTTCCTGTGTGATGATTTTCTGGTTTGAATCACTCTCTTCCCTTATTAAGGTAAGATCTAGAATGTCTAAATGGTCATTGTCCTCTCAACGTTGATTTGGTATAGTGTTTTTATGTATTAAAGTAAATACAATCTCACAGCGGAACACATCAAATCAAACTCGCTACCTTGTTTATTTCACAACTATACACATTTTATTTTTTTAAAGACTTTCGGCATTTTTTTTGGTCCGATGCATTCATCAGTCGGCGCAATCAATAAATCATTTGTTGTTCTGTTTCAAAATGTCAGATCCAATCTACTGTCAAAAACAGTTACGCTCGGGTTGAATGCAAATTTTCAGTGATTCAATTATTTTCACATTATCATAATAGGCAATCTGGCAATTTTTGTTTAACTCCCTCTATCGTTCACACAGAGATCAAAATGCAACGTAAGAATGGGTGATGACAACCATTAAACCATTTCACATTAAGTTACTGTTTTTGATCAATTAATTTTATTTTCATTCAAGTCATTTTATGCTAACTTTCTGATCTCCCCTGGTGAATGAATTTTTGCTATTGATGGGATGTCAAAAGTCATAACCTTCTCAGAATGATTAAATATAAATGAAAATTTCTTAATAACGTAATGGCTTAACAAATTAACACATTTACATTGTAATCAACGGTTCTAACGTAGTTACAACCGATGACAATCAAGGCTGATATGAACACATCTCATGATATGAGTTAACATCCAAAAGTTCTAATAAATCGGATGTATTTATACTTGCCTTCTTCACAAGATTATCCCCGACTCACCAAAATCGGAACAAACCAGTAGCAGACATCGTTATTTACCTATGTACTTACAACACTTTGAATAATTGAGCTAACTTCAAAAATCTTCAACTCCATTCAGATCTAGACTACATACCATTAAGAATTTGTCGTCATATGTGTGGAACCATGTAGACGTTAAAAGGTTGACAGTGCCAGACTAACGGTTCCTTCGCGTAGTGGTATTGGGTATCAAGATTCCTGCAATCTTCACTTACTTCAAATCGTCTGGTGAATGTCGAGTACACTCCACCTAACTTTGACCCAGTCATCAGTATCTCAGAGAAAATGGCCTAGTCTCGGTTGCGATCATATAGCTATGGTTTATTGTGGCCGATTAATTGGATATTTGCCGAAGTTAGTAAAATATATTTATTCTTGCACGTATGGTTGGACGAATTGAACAGCACCTACAAATAGTTAACTAGACCTATGGACCTAGTTTAACGGTTGAGATTAGTATGACGTTTATATATCTTATCGATTCAGTTAGTCGCCGCACGGACCACATGCCAAAAGTCATATCTACGACGCAAACAAGAATGCATGCAACCGATTTTTGGTGCTTTCTTGCCGAAAACGGAATCTGTAATGCGCCATTTCGGCTAACTAGTTAAAAACTGTGAGAATGCGAAAGACGCTATCAAATGTATGTAGTGTTCAAACGGTCGAAATTCAACTCCCCAATTAATCTGCATTAAGTTACACACATTACAGAGGAAAATCCTAGGGTGCATCAGAATTCTTTTTTCAACTAGTTACTTTGTGCTTCTACAGAATGTTCACTAAGTTCACTTGTTTGCACTGTCCATCGTCGTAAGTGAATCTTCACTGGAACATGACTAAAAAGTGGTGTCCACTTTCCTGCTGACAGGCAGTTTATGGAAAAAGATGTACTTTTCGATAGACCTCGATGGGAGTTCATGAAATCCCGTATGGAGTGAGAAATGTCGGTTTCGTTTGAAGTTGAATAGCAATCTATCACATGAGACACCTTTGGATTATCGTGGCAGTCGCGCGAAGTCATGACCACGGCCAGGGAACTGAGCCGTTGTCCTGGTGGTCGGTTAAGTGTGGACATCCGGGCGACTACAAAACTGAACGATAACCTGTCAACCTATTACGAATGAATAAATGAGAATGTTCGGTTCCGAAGCCTTCGAAGCTTTCATGGTTTACTGTCGGGTTTGCAAACCCTCACTAATATGAATCTTCAATGGACCGCCCGTTATGCTATCAAAGACACAATGCAGCAAACAAGCCCTGTTCTCGGTTATTCATCGTCATGCCAAATATCGGATAGTTTTGTTGAACTGGGTTGTCAGGGCAAATCGAACACAAGCAATTAATTTAAATGAAGTCGACTACATTCGTTACTTTGCGTTTGTGATGACTTAAGGAATGCTCAGCCGCTTGTCCACTGTCTCCCATAAGATGACAAAACGAAATACGATGGTCACCCAGCAAAACCCTCCTGGATGATTATCACCCTACACAAAATGAGACTTCGATCTGATCCCTTGAGGTTCCCCAGTGAGCGAACACACTTCAAAAGAACGTCCTCCCAACTTGCTAAAACGGGTGCTTAACACATTTCCCGCAAACGGCGTTCGCTGACAGCAGATAGGCTCTATAATAGCCTACTGTAATTTTGTTCGCCAAGACAATGATCTGATTTGCTTGGGGGACGACCCACCAGATCATGTTTAAACCCGGACTACGCACACATGGTTTCAGACTATTGTTCTCATGCGTTCATGCATGTGCCACCACAAACCAATGTGCATCAAGTCAGTATGATTAAGCCGATACCTGAACGTGGCAAGGATAAATGTGATGGCTGTTTATGTCTTGCATGAGAACGGTTATCATTCACACAAGTAAATAAGATTACTAGATCAACCTAGTCCTTAACAACTGAATGCGTGACATTAAAAATCAAGCTTGTGAAAGCGTCTTTTTCTTGGTGTTCAGGCTTTCTATCAAATCATTCCTTCGTTCAGTCGATGTCTATTCCACTGGCTCTAAAACTGAATGTTCTCAGCTGAGTAGGATAGAACCAGTAAACCGAGCTCCCCGGAAAACAGAAATTTCATTTTACTACATAAATGCTGCTGGTTACAGTAAGTGAAAACGTATCACTGTCCTTGAAAGACAGGGCTCTGAAACTTGAATGGAATTGACGTGAAAAACCCGGATGCACGCTGGCCATAGTTTTGGAGTCTGGTGGTTCAAGGTTAAAATGCCGGAAAAAGGCGCACACACAGCAACGACCACTGGGTAATTGAAGCGAGAAGTAGTCGCAAATTAACAAACCAAAGGTGAAGCGCTCTTGAAGGTGCCAACGAAAGCGTGTACACGTACTCTTTGATAACACACAATATATTTACTGGATTCCTGAAAGCAGCTGAAAGAAATGACTGTAAACATGGCTGGTAAACTTATCCATGCAAATTTATAGACAAAAGCGGCAGTCTTATCCAGTTTCAAGGTCAACATATTACAAGCTCCCCTCAGAAAGACAATATGTTAAATGAGATTCTCGTTTTTGTCGTAAGTCACTGGAAGATTATTTTGAGATTAGTGACAGCAGGTAATTCCCTGCATATTACAATCAACTGTTTTGAAAAGGTCAGCTTCCACCTAGTATCTTTAAACAGCATCTTCAAACTCAAAGGACAATCACCTGAAAGGGATAACCGGTCTATAGAGATAATTAAGATATAAACTTCCAATTTCTGTTACCTAAAAATCCGGCCAGGAACATAGATAATCAATTCCGTTTTGATCAACGGGTTCAAACTCCAATCGTCCATTTTCCGCTCACTCTCTTTTGATGGATATGGAGCACGTCTACATCATCAACAGAGTAAAGTTGAGACTGGTATCTTAAATGCTACATAAAAAATTATATCCATTGAATATCGCGAAACTTTACTGTCCCAAAGTGGCTAATCGGAACAGCCCTCATTACTGGTGCCATTTCTCAAGTTAAAATATGCAACCTGTTTGGTATAAGGCTCTGATGGCTCATCACATTCGATAAATAAACTAAAACAACTCTCCAACCTAACCAATCTTGGAACGACCTACGCACTATTTCTCGCCAAGGATGTATTGCATCGTATGATGCAAAAACTAGAGAAAACCATCTAGAGGGCACTTCTCCGGTTGATTGCAAAACGTCTGCTATTAATCACTAAAAGTCAAACGTTGAGTAAATACGCAGACTTCTGTTTATCACCTACCGTACCTTGGATAGCATATCCTTCGCATTATTTCTTATGTAGACGAAGAAACGGATATTAAAGAACGTGTGACAAGGTCCTCAATTTGTTAGCTCATTTACATGGATAATAGCAGCAACCACCTACAGAGTGTTCAATCTTCGAGATGATGACCTCTCCAAACAATATTTTTCCATTATTACATTACTCACTGAACCATACATACACTCTTACATTAAATGAAAGAATGCACACAAGCAAACTCACGTATTCCATTTCATTCGTGTGTGTAGGTACACGTCATTTAGCTAGATAGGTGCATATATAAATCGGCATACGAT
>JTDE01000234.1:97684-126757 GCA_014338405.1 Paragonimus skrjabini miyazakii | reverse complement strand
CATATGTCTATCCACGAAGTTTACAGGATAGGCGTTCTCTGCGAATATCCGTTGTAAAAACACCATTTCTGCCTCAATCGTGTCATCAGTGCATATCCTCAAAGCTCTGTGTGTTAAACTACGGACGAGGTTTCTCTTCTGTTTGAGGGGTATGTAACTGAAAACGTGAGTATACTGGCCGTTCCAAGCCCCCTTCCTGTGAATACTCCTCTGAAGTGAACCGTTTACACGACGACTCAGTGCCACATCCAAGAAGGATATTCGTCCATCTTTCTCGGCCTCAAGCGTGAATTTGAGAATAGGGTGTGCTGTGTTCGTCTCAGCAAGCAGGCTATCCCGATCCACAGTCTGGTCAACTACACAGATGATATCGTCTACGTACCTCTTGTAGAAAGTGCTGTTGTCAATAAGTCCACGAAGCGTAGTTCTTTCTAACATTGCCATGAAGATATTTGCCAACAATGGACCTAACGGTTACCCCATCGCAACGCCGTAGTTCTAACGGTACCTTTTTGTATCAATCTGAAATTATGTATTCTGCGTGCACGTTAATATCAGCTGTTTGAGCGTGTCTTCGGGTAAGCCCACATTTAAACCTTCGGAACGAATATACCCACAGAGGTAATCAACAGTTTCCACAAGTGGTACATTCGTGAACAGAGAGCTTACATCAAGGGAAAACACCTTTTTGTTTTCTACATTCAGCGACCGGATAGACTCAACAAACTCAAACGTGTCTTTCAGCGAGTGCACTGCGATATCCTTCCGAACGGGTTCTAGCAACTCTGTTAACCGCTGTGCCATCGAATGATATGGAGAATTACACATGTCAAGAATCGGGCGTAATAACCATCCCTCTTTGTGAACCTTCGGTAAACCATACAGTCGGGATACTATGGTTCCAGTTGGTCGAATTCGTTCAAATGTCGCCGAGTCTATCAAACTCTGTTGTTTTAGGTTTTTGACAATTCTAGAGATGTTTTTCTCGATCGCAACGGTCCTATCTTTTTCACTTAGAAGTTTGCTGAATTTAGATGAATCACTCAAGATATCAGTCATTTTCTGCAGGCAAGTCGATTCGTCCATCAAGACAATTCCTGAACCCTTGTCTGGTTTCAACAACAGAATATCATTATCTCTTCTCAAATCGTTCAGTTCTTGGATATGCCGTTCCGTCAGAATACTGCCTAAGCGCGGTCTAGCGTTGAGGTACTGATAGGACGTGTTAACTAGGGTGGTTTTGAAGTGTTCCGCATTGAGTTCTGATGACGGAACTAGTGATTCGACCCAACTGCATAAATTCTCAAACTGGACCTCTAAATCATGTTGCTTCGTCTTATTTCTGGGAAAGCAAAACCTATGACCGAGTGATAAAACTTCTGGCAACGGTTTCGATAGGTTCATCGCAGTAAAATTGTGGACGTACCTTTCTGGATTGCTCGGGAACTCTGATATCGCACCTGCACAATTCAGGTTGCTTTTCATTTTGTTAAACTACAAACCTGAACACCACCCAACATGGCTGACTAAAGGCGAGGTGAGATTCATTTCGAGTGCAATTCTGGCTCACCTTGTTGACGCAGGGCACCATGTCACACCGGAAGTGGCTTTCCAGTCCATTTACCGCTTGCCCAGTCGTCAATCCAGAGGAGTCAAATTTCGTATTCTGGCCACCGCGGAAGCGATCGGAATTCGGTTGCACAATCCACAGGTATGCACTCAGAAGAAATTTGTACAGGCCCTACGGTTACCTTGACCTTCCGTGACTGACTCGACACCCCTGGTGGTCAATTTTGTCACTTAATTGCCCTCCAATTCACAATCTCGTGTCGTAATTCTGTGACTAATTGCTTCTGATTTTGATCGCTTAACAAACATGATGATGATGAATAACCGAAAACAGACTGTTCGCCAAAACATCTTTTTAATTCTAATGGACTCATGGGGCTATTCGAATTGTTAGTACAATGAGCCAAGTTTTAATTGTGTGCTAGGTACTGAATAGCGTTATCCCCTACGTGATTTTCGGATTCACTCAAGAATTGTTAAACACTGTCTGGTTTGTTATTAAGACAGCAAAAGGCATACATTGCGACATGCTAGCATTTCGTTTATTCTCATCAGTCGATTACATAAAACATTCGGTTATAAAGGTTGTGCGCGAGGAAACAATGAAATGAACGAACATCACATGGGAGCAATCAAAGTCAACTGCTACGGTGACGAAATTGATTGCGCCAGCACCTTTTACATTGAACGCAGTTCTCAGTATCCAGCCATTCGAACAATAATTACGTAAGTTTGCTTTAAACAAGGGTTCCTGTATCTATCACCAACGTTCTTTCCCACAGGAGCATCCGGCTAGACCGAAGTTAGTAACCTGGCTTATCCAGCAACTGTTCAGAACAGTGATTGCAGTTAACACCATTCCAGGTTGTTTGAAATGTACGTTCGGATTCATGCGTCAGCTTGGGTCTGGAAAATGTAAACGAAAAATCTGTTCAATAAACTACAAGTTACATGTAACAGCTTGAAAAGTTTCTATTCCGCAACAAAGATATACACGTGGCTAACAATAATGTTTGCTCCGGATTTGAATAGCTTGAGGCGTTAGCATCTGATGTTGAACAGAGAGGGCTATTCTCAGTAGTCCTGACCGTTTTTGAAGCAGATGTCACGGACTTTCATTGGGAAGATGTAGTTAGTGAATCGCTCAAACTCTACAAGACCAAAAGAAGCCGAACAGTTTAGACATCCAGGGAAACAGATAGCTCCGCCCAGAATATGTCCTTATCCTTGCTTATTTAGACAACAAAATGGAAACTGATAGAGTGGTCAAATTGGATGGAGGTCCTAATGGGGTTGACCAACGAACGTTTACAGACAAGTGTCAGAAGTTGGACCCTACAATGTCAGCTTCCCAAAAACTTCTCGAGCAGCTTCTGTAGCGCCGACTCTGGCTGAGCACGTTGTTGCTGAATGCATGCCTGAAACAGATATGTGGTCAAAATTATTGTGAGCTCCAGCTGCAAAGCTTAAAACCACCCCGTCGTCACTTGATAGCAATAGCTGCAAAACGGATTGCTCAAAGAGACACTGTGTAAGTTTGGCAATATTTACAATGGATCGCAGCTTCGGAAAGAAGTACTGGACCCGAGGTTCGCTTTCATTATAGCTCGTCGTAGCACATATCCTTGCCACTGCCGGAACTAGAACACCGGCCACGCTGTTCATGAGACAACCGTGTTTGCCACTGCGCCATTCATCTCGCATTAGGCACGGTTGAATCATCATATGTGATAGCTCAACCTCTTTTGCTTGTAAATAATGTTCAGATTTCACGATCGCCCCGAGGAGAGACACAGTAACTGTCATGTTAACTCTAATCGCTTGCTTTAATACTGGACCTTTCCTCCGAGTTTTAATCACAGACGTCATTAAACTTACTGATCGATATTTTGATCACTGGGAAATGGTGAGAGATTTGCTGGACGTAAATTGAATTTCACACAATTGATTGCAGCTGTTGCGTTCCAGTAGACTTTTCAATCAGTCAATCTCTTGATTAACAGCGCGCCTTACACATCAATCTCCATTGGATTCTGTTTAAACAGTAATAGTCTAACACAGCCACCATTCGAGTTCCCAAGAAAATGTTAGACCCAAAATATTTAGAAAACTTTGCTTCCTGTTTGAATCAAATTACACAACGGTGAATCACATAATCGTAGAATATTTCATGTACAATTTGATGAAATATTCGACTGCCAGATTTATCCCAAAATGGTCAGTGGAATCAGTGTTTCTGATTAAACAAAGTAGACATCACGTATTGAGAAAAATAAAACCTGCTTCGATTTTTTGTTCCGGTTTCATATGCAGAACTAACCTGACCGATAGGAAAGGTGACCGTATACGTTCACTCGCCGTATCGCACTATTAGAGCAACCACTTTTGCACTGTAGATGGGAATTCTCAAGAAAGTGTATGGTTCTTAAAGGACATTCACCCAAAGTACGGTGAAACTCAACTCCCTACACTGACTGTCATCGGAACATATCTCGTGAAATTGGCTGCTGTGTTTAGAGTTGGTTCACGAAGTTGGTGCACTTGGGGAACCTGCGGATCACAATCTCAAATCGCGTGACCTGATTGAAAAAAGTCTCAAGGTAAGTACATACTGCTCCATGGTTTAAGCAAAGTGGTTCACATTTGTTCAATCCAGCAAGTTAGACACAACATTGATCAGACCCTGTCGGGTGGGTGAGACAAGGTGTGCTGGCCAACACCGGCTATATGACTTGCCCGTGTCATATCACCCAGCCTCATTGTCCAAGTGTGATTCAATTAACGCATATCATTAGCGTACAACATTGATCCGTGGCTTTTCAGCTTGACGTGTCAACCAATAGACATACGCGAAGTAAAAGTTTTAGTTTACTTGGTCATTTAAAGTTCAGTCACTTTTTAAAGTCGGGTTGTCGATTAACAGTAAGACCAGTGTATAACTCGATATTGAACAATGTAAAACCATCGTTTTATAGTAGGTCGCCTATATACAAGCATAAAACAGCTCGTGTCGTGAATGGATTCGCAAAACTAGAAAAGTTTCATTACTGCCTTTTAGATTATTTCCAGACACAACACATAAACTTATATAGAACATTGAAGTCTACACATTAAACGCGATCTTGTAACATTTACCGCTTTTTCATATGAGTCATATTGAGCAGTATGCTTTACACCTGTTTTATGGTAATTTCAATCGGATCGCCAACATTTTTTCGTGTCGGAACGCACACTTCATAGAGCTGTTAAAGTTCTTGAGAAAGAGCAGTCACAGTTGACTCACTGAACGCTGATGCGCGCTTGACACTTGCTAATTCGGAGGTTTTGATTTTTAATAACCTATGACACGTAGAGAAATTAAGCAACCGGCCTCCCGCTCCTCTTTCGCAAGCAATCGGGCATGGTGCATTGTAGCTGTTGAAATGGCCGTCTCAAGCTAAAAATATCACATAACAATCATGTGGTCGTTAGCTGATGTGCACATTTAAATGCTATCGCCTCAACAAGTTTACTGTTGTTCATGATGATATTATCTCCCTGATTGTTAACTAAGTCAGACGCATGATGTGGATCTATCTTGTGATGCAGTTGACTGCCTTCGGTTTTACTGTTGTTCCTTCTACCGCAGCAGCCGGATAACTCAAAGTTGCATCGAGCGTACTCAGAAGTGACGAGAGTTGTCTTCAATAAAGATAAATATAAAGTCTCTCAGTTGAAACACAGATAACTAATGCTTGTATCTTGTCTCACAGTGCTCCTTATTTGTCGTGAATTGTTTGTAGCCTTGCAATTTACGAACCTAACGCAGATGATTACCTTCACTCAGCGAAGAGAGAACCTCAACCTCGAAACAAGACAAATAACTTTATGTATTCTGTGAAGCTCTAACAAGCTTAGTTCCAATTGTTTATGCTTTGCCAGCCTTTCGTTTTTCATTTCGCGTTACCTGAAATAATTAGGAGTATTAACACCCAGCATCTGTTAACCTGTGTAAATCTAGCGAAACAAAGTGATACTTTACTGCAAATGTTCATTTCATGCCTAGCTATACAGTTAGGCGCTACCTCTTAGTAGCATATTTAACACGTAACAATATTAAAATGTAACAAATTGAAATATGTTACTGGCATAAAATTCTTGTTTCATCCACAAAATCACGGTGAATTTCACCGAAGGGACACTTTCCAACCTCAAGCATTTTTGTTCGTTCAACATAACTGCACCGGATGATTCCCACACAAGAAAGAGGGGTGAAATATAATACATGGGAGATACGCAACGCAGTACGATGTCATCTATAACATTGGTCTATGGAGACAAACAAACGGCCACCACAATTTTAGGGTATCACCTATCCTACCGCTAGTCGTTGGAGTAATCTCAGAATTTAGTCGAGGTTTCACAAGGCTCACTACAATGTGATCTGTCCACCAAAGTATGCTTAGCCCAGTTCAGCTGTGTTCCGTTTGACACCCCATCCAGTATACGAAATGTTGCCCTCTAGCCACAAACAAGGCTACTGATTTTAATACGATATACCCATGTGACATCAGCTGTCTCCACTGAGGCAGAAGTACAAATTTTTCTAACCCGAGCCATATATTGACGAACTTAGACATAATCCAGTGGTTCTAAGATAATTGTTTGATGCACCTTACCGGTGAGGCCGGGTCAGACTTGGCTATAGTGAGTGTTATGGCAGTAATGACAAGTACCGTCAAATATCTTTAAAACATCAGGTCCGGGCTAGCTAACTGACAGACAATCAGTCTGATGGGTATTCGTAAGCCACGAACATTACCAAACGTATCCAAGGTAGACCAGACAGAGCAACAACAGCATAAATGACTGGAATACGGTAAAAGAAGAAATGCACTGGATAAAAAACGATCACCGAAATCAAAGTGACTGTAACCGGACGAAAGGTTACATTTCCAACTATACTGCAATCATTCACGAGGGATATAGGAACCTATAGAGAGACAGCCAATCGCACACGTTACCTATGTTTTCATGATCTGGACAATCTCAAGGATGGTGCAAACTCAGCTTCATCTCAAACTTTACAAATGTGGGAGATTCTGGCGCATTAGAATTATACATGGTAAAAAAGGTGACATACGGCTTAGATTTTCGCTTCCTTTATGGTGAAATTGACTCTAAAGGACTACCTACCAGTCCATGCTCAACTAGTGCTCGTATATTCTTTTTCGTTTAGGGAATATCTTCCAGCTGGGATCGGAACGGGTTTTCGCGAATCAACTCCCAGCGTCATTGTTGCACATCTTGCCGACATTAACCATCGCACAGAAGTCACTGAAGCATGCCGGATTTTCTACAAAGTTGTCATTACGACCTAAAGTAGATCGTCAGTATATTCTGGCGATTTCCGAATCAGTCGCAATTAGATTACATAATCACAACCTGTGGTCACAAGAGGATTCCATTCTTGCTACTGCCGTGGTTACAGATCAATCACATCCACTCTGAACACAAACAAGTGACCCCGACTGTGTGACATAAGACCCAGTTACTATCTTGTTCATATCTAACCCACTATATATAGTCAAGTAGTCACCTTTATTTTCACTCGTTAACAGTTATTTCTTGGTTTTACGGTTTGCCTCGTGACACGTTTTGAAGAAGCCCATACTATTTTAACGGCTTGAGAGAGAATAAATGGAAACAATTGTTCGTCACACCATTACTTCTACTCCGTGTTCTTGACATGAAAACTTCCAGAGCTTCGAAAAGCTGGTCCCGGTGTTAGCGAAACAGAGATTGCGTGGTCTCAGTCAAAGTAGGTGCTGGAATACTCAAGGCATTTATGCATATCTGTGGTGAACAAAATACGTTCTAAGACGTTGAATTGAAATAAAATTTATAGACAATGTGGAGTGAATTTCAACAATAAAATATTATTAATGCTGACAAAACCGTCGCGCACTTTATAACTTTGCTTCGTCAAACTGTGGAAACGAAAAGATCAGAAGTGAGGAGCAGAAAAACTCGCAAACAGCAGTTGACTGGTTCGGTCCATAACAGCATGACTGGAGACAAACTAGTCCCAACATTTATAAAACTAAGTCAAATTCCCGCCTGTTTTCGCAGTGTTAACACTGAAAGTTGTCAAACCAGCTTGGCTATTCGAAGCGAGCTATGCGCTGATGGCCATAGACTTCGTTTCTGGGTAATTGGTTTTGAAGTCGCTCTTAGAGAAGGAACCATAGATTCATGCTGGTCAACAAAACATTCATTTCAGATATTCTTGTGAGTATACTGCTTTCATGCCTCACTGATAGATGCATAATGGGCTGACCTGAACTCTGTTAATCTCATTTCCAACATGGCAACCGCGTTCGTGTCAGCTGAATTCCAGAAACTCTATGGTAATCAGCAACTACAAACAAACTTGCCATTATTAGTAACCTTGTACTGTTTTGAGGGCTCCTGTCATTTATATCCAAGCCGATCTATTATTCATTGTCTGGTTATAACCATCTTGCATACTGGAATTCAGTTAATGACAATTCTACACATGCTGGTTGTCAAGACAACCTAATAAGTTCAGAACAATAAGATTGTATATCCGCTCAAATCAACCATTTCTGTTTTCTAAGCAATATAAATGGATGCGATTATAGTCTGGCTCAATAGTTAATCATTCCATAAACTGTCAGATGTACCCTTGTAGATAAAGACCGTCTTCTCATTCAGAGTCAAGTTAAATTTGTCTCCATGAAATGTTCAATTCTTGCTGGTTCAATTGTTTCATGAAATGAGAAAATCAAGTAAACTATCCTCGTACATAGCATGCTTAAGTTGATTGTTGCGTTTCTCGCTGAGTACACTGTACACTGTACAACTTGTCGCGACCACTAAATCAACCTTTCATGGCATAATATTAGTCAACCGGTAATTCTTTCCATGACTTTATCAAAACTGTTGTGTTGATTAGTAATCCGAATTGAAGGATTCTTTAGTAGTCTAATTTACTTTCCAGATAATCCGGAAAATGAACCCACTGTTCAGAGAATGTTCTAATGCCAGCCAGAACACTATACTTCTGGTTGTTCCGATCGAGTAGTCCTTCACGCGAAACTATTCAAATCAAGGACAAGCAAAGTGCCAAACACCCGGAACTCGCTGGCATTTAAACGGATGCCAAGGAAACACGGAAGAATAGTTTCCCAAATCACGGGACAAATTCACATGTAGTTTGGTGTCTCTCGCTTTGGTCCAAATGATACAAATGCTTATGGTTGCCTTTGTGCAATGGATGTACCATCAGATAACGGCAGTCTGTGTCTAGATTGACAACCAGTGTACATTGCGTGATTGTGTTCATGTAAAAAAAGAGTGTTGTGCCAGAAGGGAAATCTTTACGTGACTGGTTAATGAAGTTCATCTCAGCGCGAAAAGTTACATGATTAAAGAAGTAAGTAGCGCTTGAGCAAAGGATTGAGAACAAATCTGACATTAGAATTATTTTATTTGACTTGCCCTGTGCCAGTGAACATCATGTTTCATTCAGAAACTAGCTGTTGAATAGATTTAACTGATAGGCAGTAATTTGTCGGCCCACGGTGCACATCATCCCATGAAAAAGTGGATCATCTTGTTTTCGAAAAATAAGCGCTGACTACTTTGATGCAATACTTTACTGTCACATTTAGGTAAAGTGACCTTTTTACATATTTGTCTATTCTGATTGACCATCTAAATGTATGTCTTGTCGTTTACTGATGACTATACATCGCCCAGTTCTTCCCTGACGTTGCGCTTGTGCAAGATCAAGAAAAAACAAAACTCGTCTTATTTTGGAGGGCACGTACAAGTCTATCGCCTCAGTGATCCAGTCAACTAAATGCTTGCTGCAGCCACTCACTGAAGCCATGATTTTGGTGGATCATCCTGGTATCCAGACGTATGATCAATCCCGGATTTGTCCAACCTGACAGAATGCTTATCAACTATACGCTGAACTGTCTTGTCAGGACGCAGTGAAACGTAACTCAACATTGCTCAATGAATGTCAAAATGCACTGTAGGAACCACAACAGTGTGATCGAATCCACTGCCTGCGTGGAAAAAAGCAAACATTAATGTCTATTCGTCCGCTCCAACGGCGATTTGTCCTCCTGACAGACAACGTCAGAATTAAAATGTTAGGCTAATGCATAACCCCATAAAACACTGACACACACCAGTGGGTTTGCCGTGTTGGCGCGTCCTGATCGCGCTGATAGCAAATGGGTGCACACGCACAGATAAGAGACAGCAAAGTTGACGCTGGATATACGACGCACGTGCGTGTTCTTTTTAGACGCGCTGGCCGCGTTTCTATCCCTATCTGACTTGACCTACTAGGGGTAGCAGCTTGGCTGCCGACAGGAATGCGAACTAAATTCCGAACAAGCTCAGATGGCACGGCCTTACAAACCACAATACATCAAAAGATCTATCTCTCTGATCACCTACCGAAGCTGCTCGTATTTGGATTGGTCATATGAAGTAAATGATGTGCTCATTTCTCCCTAAGTATTACGACTCACTGTTGGTCCTGTATGAGCAGTGCTACATTTGAACACCGAAAGCGATATTTAGAACGGAAATATCCGCTTAGGGGAGTAGACGGGAAAAAAATGAAAATGTAAGGTAGGAGGATTCCCGTTATTCCTGAAAGTTTCCGTTAGTATGCCCAGAGCTAGTCAGGAAGACGGACACCATACAGAATCATTAGTGAAAAAGCGCATTGCCTAAGCGTGACATATACTCAAAGTTTATGACATTCCCGTGACTTCTGCGACAACCTAAAATGCATCCTCCTGTTTGTTCAGGTTTTGGCTGTTATACGCTATGATCCTATCTGTGTTTGACAACATTTCATCCTTAAGCTGAGCCACCCCACTAGTCATGATTTTTATGCATTTTCTAGTCCAATCAAATAAACCGTGAGTTCTGTCTTAAAGACCTCTATTTCGAGATTGAAAATTAGCTGCAATTTCACGTGTGAACTCCAGCTGGCTTCCGCCCGACTTCTGTTTGCTCGGCGGTTCCAGGTTGCTTAAATATGATCGCACTAAATCGTTCCACCATTTTATTTCCTTCTGGCTAGCAGTAGTATGGTTACCAACAGATGTATGGGGTGCTTAAAATGACAATCATTCTCCACAGTCTGTTTCAACATTTTTTGTACAACATCGCGATTGTTCGCTTGTGATAATTCATATTTATAGAGCGCTTGACCCAACATCTCATGACCTCAATAAGGGCTGCTATTGCACCACAATTCGTCTTTCAGCTGCTTATGTTCAGTTGGCAAAGCTGGTAAATCTTATTTTGAAAAGCATGAGCTTTTTCGAAAAGAGATACTCATTGAGAAGAAACTCTTTCTCTCATCTCATGTATGATAGCCTTGGATGAACATCTCACGTCCTCTCTCGCTTCTGACTAATTCGTAAACACACTCGGCGTTCAATAGGACTACCTGACAAACGTGGATGATAATAAACTATGAGCACCGTCGGGAGACACGTTGGCAATCAGACTGGAACGTTTGCAGAATAGTTTGACAGTAAACCGCTCGAATATCCGAATATCTGCAAAAACAGATGAAAATTTAGGCGTTACTAGTCTAGAAGATCGACCCCTCTAATTAGATGCAACCACCGTGAAAGCTGCTTCTTCTCCAACGACATCCAATAATTTGTGTATATCGTTCAAATCCATCAAAATCTTGCAAGTTACTGCAGCCGTTTATCTGACAAAAACCGCATGAGGTGGCTTTTGCTCTATTGAAATCTTAATACCTAATCGATATACTACTTGCTCACCGACTACTGATATTAATTCATCAGCACAGTCCACACAAAGACGCCTACATCTGTAGATCGAGCTGTGAGGCAGGCCATGTAAAATAGCCGCGGCTACCTGAAGACTAGTCTGACGCTGTCATTTAGTCCGATATTAATTCAGGCGCCCTCAATATAACGCATGATCAACTTGGTATGCCTCTAAGTCAGGGATTTCATATCAAAAGTAATTTTCATTAAGATCTCCCATTCTACGCCGGGTTCTACACGATCACTAATCCATGCCTTTTCATCGCCTTTTTGTCACTCCAACCGAAACAATTAATATGACCGATGAAGAAGAAAACCTGTCATGATATAAGGTTGTGCTTGTGATCTCTTCCGACAACGACTACATTGCACTGCCGGTGACAGATACCCTCCATGCTGTTTCCTACCTGCACAACAGAAGGAGACACCTTAGAGACGGGAAAATGCTCAGGAAAATCCCCCGTTCCCGTGGCTGGTCAGTCGCGAAAGTTCAGTCGAACATATTTCAAACTTGCCCTAACAACCCCTTTAACAGACACAGGGGACAGAGTAATGTGACTGCATCAATACCTTGCAAAGTGAAAACCAAATTCCTTTCAAAGATTTCAGAAATTCACAGCCTGAAGGACAACCCACTTTTTAATTCCGACATCCCTATGTTAAAAAAAACTAGAAGCTATTTTCCCGCTGTACGCATTCATTACCCGTACAGAATGGACGCTATGGTTAAACTGAAGAGGGATGAATACGATTCTCGAAAAATAATTCAGTGCATTTATGCTTTCCTCCACTCCTGGAATTGTCCTTTCTCAAAAGAACTGCAGTGCAATAATAGTAGTTTCGTATATCCATCAGTTCACAAGTTCGTCAAATAGATGCGTCCCTCGAAAGTCTATACAACATTCCCTCAAATTATTCCACTCATAAATAAAAGATAATTAGCATCTGTAGGGCATCGCCACTCACCGCTTTCAAGAAACTCACTTCTGACACATTGACTCAAAAATCCACAATACAATTAGCTTAGACCACAATATCATATCACGTATTTCATTTACTCAGATACACTATACTCCCATCATGGCGACTTTGTATAAATCCCTAATGAAAATGTGCGCTTTTCGTTGAAAATAAATCCTTAGTTACTTTAGAGAAAAGAACCTAGTTTATGACTTGACATTGTTTTATACGGATCCACTAAAGAAACTGGTTGTTTGAAGTTGGTTTGTGGTTAGCAATTATAGTGGGAATTGTCGATCGAGTTTGTCCAAAATTCCGATCATTATATGACAGCCTAGAGCGGTTGGGTCGTACCAGGTGGTCGATCATGATCCGTATCCTGTTCGGTTCGACTGCCTGGTTGACAAACCGTTGGCATATCAAGCCGGGTTGGCAACTGGAAACGCTACTGTTTCTAGAAAAATTGCTTTATACATTTCACCAAATGAGAAAGGGAAGCTAAATTCATACATCCTCTTGAAACTCCGACGTCCGCGATCCCATAGCCTAGTGGATTATTATACGGACTGTTCTTTTGACATTTACTCGTATGGCGTGCATTCGATCGCCAACACACAAAGTTCTGGTAAAACCCAACAACGTCAAAACAACTGTCCAACACTTAACTGACGATCATTGAAAGCGAATTACTTACAGTAGCCACTCTCAACCTTATGTGATTTCGCAATGGACAATTGCTAAAATTACAGGCCAACCACAGCTGGGTGATCGATTTCAGTCTATTATTAAGAGGAAAGTACATCAGCACACAATTCTAATTGTGACTAGTTGAATCACAGTTAGCACCTGGTTAGTTTGTGCACAAACTTGTGAACGTACTGCATAAAAGCTAGTTGCCTGTCCTATATTCGAGTGTTGCGTCACGAATGGATGCCAAATGTCCTTATGCTATTGCGATACCGTACTGAAAACTTAAGTAATTAATTAACGGTTTTGTAATTCACATACCTTAAACAACTATGGAGCAGTACATTTCCAACTAGGGGTGGATCAAAATCCGAACTAGTTAGAAATTTTGGGATTAATCTTCCGTTAATTGGTAAGAACGACGGCAATGCATGACCGGGCAGATTTTCAGACTAAGCTTAGAAGGTTCAATTGATCACAAATTTTAGTTTATGGTCCAGTGAGTCAACATTTGAGGTTTGCAACCTTGTTAGACTGAGTGAACAATCATACAAACTTTAAGACAGTGGTTCATCTCCGAACCAGTAAAACTGTGTACAAGGACCATTCAGTTCCTCCAGAGATACCAACCCCAGTGGTCGAGAAGAGGTTGAGACTAATGATTACTGATGCTGTGGTAGCCAGACGATCCGTTGCAGCACCTGATTAGCTGGCTTACTTGGGTAGAAAGGAAAACTAACACTTTTGAACGACCTACTGGATGAAACGCAGAACGTCATAGACTTTTCGAAAGTGGAAAATTTCATTGAATGATGCTTGACCTTGTATCATGCCGTCATAGTAGGTTCTTTCTACTCCTACGTGTAATATGATCTCGAATTGACTGAATCGATATCGGCCTGACTTGAAGGAGACAATAAATAAATACCATGCGAGACATCAGGCAAGATTTTACTAAATGATTGATAATTAATATAGTTTATCTGCAACTATACAGACCGACATTGCCATATCGCTTATAAATAGTGTGGCTGATTTCATAATTTAGATGTGACTCTGTTGCGAAGACTCTGGGCTTCGGTTGGATTCGAACCAGCGCCAGAAACATCATGCCCAAAAACGGCAAGCGCTTTACCAGCTGAACAATGGAGCCGCGCCAGCAACCCGAAAATTTCACATTGGGACACAGTTACCCACCCACTCTACCGGGTCATAGGTAATCCGCCAAATGATTCAACGGACTGACTGCCCATGCAGGATTTCACAACAGTTCACGTTAAAAACCATTAACACCAACTTTGAGCTGCCGGCATGGCTTAGTCATTCAGATGGTGGAGCGCTTGTCGCGTTTAGACATGCTGTTTATGTCGCTGGTTCGAATCCAGCCGAAACCCAGGATTCTTACAGTTGGTTCTCAGCTGACTAATCATATGGGTCTAAGAAGGAATTATCGTACCACGGTCACCGGTAGGCGTTCCACTCTTCTTGAGTAATTTCAGCCTTACCCTTGAAATTTTCTCAATTTGAACCACAGCCTTCTCCAAATGAATTTGACAAAGTCGGATGGTAAAACGCACTATGACACTGTTTTCCTCCGTACACAATTAAAATGGCACTACTTACTTGCAATGAACGAATGCAGTTCCAAATGTCAAAGACGTTGGAGTATGTACGAGCTTACCGATGACGTTCTAGGAGCATATGCACAACAGTATTAGATTTCTATGGGTGATCAGTAACTATCACTGTGCATTTTGGTTGTATTTATTGTCTAGAACGGATCGAAATATCATCGTGTAAAATACACTACTTTCTGTAGTGTTCGTCCATTTGAATTTGCCTAGCCTAACAAACAAGAAGCCTGGTAACTACTAATCTTCCTCCATTCGGTGCTTCGGTTGAAGCAAGCAACCCGAGTTAGTTGATTCTGAAAACAATTTGTAATTTTCCTCTCCGTCAGACTGAATATACGGTTTATCCCCTGTCTCTGCGTCTTCACCCTCTTTCAGCTGTATTCCTCATAAATCGAACGCGTATCGAATATACAAAGTATTAACAGGTGGGCGTAGTTATGGTTATACGAGCGCTTGTCCGAATCTGGATTTGAATCGTGAAATATGGTCATATGTGGACTGATCATGATACTAAATTGTGGCTGCATTTTTCCGGAAAGAATGAATCCCGAAATGTTATGATAAAGTATTATGCATTTCACATATAAAGGACTTCATTTAAATTTGCGTTGCGTTAAATATGAAAGTATAGAACGCATGCTGATAAAACACTGCCGAATATTTAGGAGGAAAACCGACCTCTCAATCTGATCAATTATTACAGTTTTGTGCTCGTTAAATATCCATGTGCAAATCTAACAAATATTTTGGAGACTACATTGCAGTTTGTATTTGTTGTGCTTTGAAAGATGAATGTGGAAATAAGCTGTACTTCGATTATTTAGATCACTTCGGCAAACAAATGCGTTCGACCTAAGTCGAAAACCGGACAGATGGGGCGTGGGATAAAATAAGTACAGAATTTGGGCGGAGATAGTGGGTCGGTGAGTTCGATCAGCCCCAACCCCACTCCGTGATTTCGTCTAACACCATAGCGTTGACAATCGACAGTGTCGAAAAACTGATCCCTCTCTGAATCATAATTGGCAGTTGGCCCCGTCTGTAGGAGATAACAACAACGTGCCCTTTTTAAGCTTGTACTTTTATGTTCGTCGATCAATGTTGGGTGCGTTTGATCCGGAGTACGATAGTTTGGTTTGCAGTCGGCCCATAACCAGTCAGGTAGAACCTCTGGTGTTCACACATAACCATGCAAAGATAAGCGGTCTGCGTAATCGATTCAGTGATCGCTTCTGCGCGGACATCACGTCAACCGATTGGACGATGCAACCGTGTATTTTCAGTCACATTTCTAAATTGTGAAGGTATTTGTTACCTTTAGTGAGGTGATGGATATCAACTAAGCTTCAGCGTCATGTGGAAAGCAATGAATGAATCGCCAGAATGAACACGACTAGCTGTATAAGAATCGGTTGACACCAGCTACGGTCTGTTAGGGCGCACACCAGTAACAAACGAAACTGGTCATCAATTTCACTTTAGAAATCAACACATTGTGATTCGTGCGCTTATTACGTACACCCAAACGTGAGAAAATCATAATTTACCTCCAGTTGTACAGATTATTGGATACGGGTAAAGTCATTTCGCTGACATATCTGGGGAAGTCACTGAGTTACTATAATAAGGTCATTTTTGAAAAGGTTGGATGGGAAGAACAATAGTTTACTTGCTGTTAATATCGATAGTCATCTCGTCATCTCACCGTGAATCTGGACTGTTTTACTCAATAATTCGTCAATTTACTGCATTATTTCACGCTCTCAGATCCAAACGGGAATCTATGGTTCGCCGCGATATGATGTCCGTCAATGTTTGTCGAGTGAAAGGGTGTTCGCGGTTACTTCAACAGTATTTGACTTTAAACACCAGGCTTTTTATGTGGTGGATTGTTGTGCAAATGCGCCTTCTTTTAACTGAGCTCTCACCGAAATGAACCTCACTCGACATGCATGTTGAACCTGCACTAGATCGTGAAAGAAGGTGCAAATAAACCTGATTAGCATTATACCAAGTTTTTAACGGTAGTTAATAACCCCATAGCATATATACTGATAAAAGCCACAAGGTGTCTAGGCCGTTCTGTGAGGCCATAAATGTGTCGGTCTTACTAGAAAACAAACGTTCACTGACTGGACATCGTTCACAAATTTCTGTTCAAAATATCATCGGTATATCTATAACTTTTGCACCAACGAACATTTGGACGCATGTACACACAACTGAACACATTGGAAGAGTGCATATTTTCAAGTACGTGGGTTGACGTAACAATCTGAGTTCTCTGTTTGAGCTTGGCTGGATATGAAGACACGGAAGAGATGCAATGGAAGGAGGTAACACATAAAATGGTTCCCTAGGTCGCTCGATAAGTAATTATTGATCCCGGCGATACATCTCTAGGGTTTTTGAACCTCACTATCGATCTCACAAAGCTGTATTAAAGTATTGTTTTTACTCACGAAGAAAGAGATGCACATTGTCAAGTCTACTTAACGCGATGGAGAATCAGTTTGTGTTAAAGTGCCTGGAGGTCACTACTCCCTTTTAAAACTTGCTGTTAATCTGTGTACAATGTATCTGCACAGAATAGCTCTGTCCGCTTTTAGGATGCATTAGATCAATAGGAATTGTGCAGTCCAGAGAAAGTTGAAAATACCGGGGTACCTCTGATTCTGAGTTGAACGTCTCACAATGAACGGTAGAGTGGGGACTGAGTTTGTTTGGCCAAAAGTACTTGTGGTAAACAAAAATTAGAAAAACGTGTCAGATAAAAATGGCAGGTCAGCGGAACCGAGACTCAACAACAGTCTACCAAACATTAAAAAGTACACTTCACAATTCAGCAGGCAACCAGAAGTCCCTGAACAAGGTCAGACAGAGGTCCATTTGACCGGAGAGTTTCTACCTGAAGAACTGTTGTTGTTGTTGTGACTTCCTTAAAGTTAAATCATTCAACGATACTGCTGTCAAGGCGGACCCTTTTTAGGAATTTCCAACTCAGATACACCAGGAATCCCAATGTTTGTTGCCCGCAGTTTCACTAACTGAAAAAAATGGTTGCTACTGTTTGAGCAGCTTGTAGAGATACATCAGGGAACGGATGTTACAAACCTCTTTATCAGTCCTCATTGCACTTGTTGAGCTAAGGACAGTCCACCACGAAACACAAACGACAAACATAAATACCTATCGTAACGTGAGGACGCAACAGGCTATTCAATATCATCGAAATGTTTTCAAAATGCCACGCTTAAACAATCTAGTAAGAAGTTCAAACAGTTAGTAAGACCCAGTGTACACTGTGATGCACTTAGAAAGCTGAGTCAGACCATTTGAAACGACCGTTTTCATGTCCCATTTACGACGTGTACTGCACCATGCATTCTACTTTAAAGGAACTACTCGTTATACTACGGGTGGCAGAACTTGATCACCAGTCGCATATATATGAGCTAATGACGCAAAGCGCCCAAATCCATCAATAACTTTTCCATTTTAAAGTTATCAGTTATCGATTCCGCTAGCTATCAATTTCGAGTAACTCGATCTAATTCAACATGTCCAGAGGGGTACCTTCAACTTTACGATCCATCGTTCAAAGTCGAATGAGGTTGCACGACTGACATCTACGCTGATAGACTGACTGTCACAGTGATTGGTTGATTAGAACAAAGCAGAGGTACACACAAGATGGATGCAAGTGACAGATGGGTATAGCTACCAGGATGGCCGGGACGAAACCTAGGACCATCCCTCCCGTACACACTGAACTCACCGTTGTCCGTTTGACAAGCACACGTACACACGGTACGCGGCGTCCGTTTCCGCAGTAGCCTATCACAGTCATCGACAATAAAGGATGCTCGAACACAGGTAGGTTGCACTGCACTCCCCATGGTTGTACTGACACACCACGTTTCTAGTGCAAACTTGACGGGGCATGCCCAGAAGACCTATGAAGGCCGATGTGGTCATGCTGGCCGACGGTATGTAGCCAAGTGGTGAGCTAGTATGAAATTTAGACATTTATCTCTCGGAAACGAAAACAGTGACCTAGGACCTAAACTGCGAATGGTATTGAAAGCAAGCCCAAAGCTAGCTGAATATGGAAGTACATATACTACTGTACTATAGAAAAAAATTTTTTTTAAAATAAAATAAATTAAAAGTTGAACCAAACACCAAATAAAAATTTCGCCAAATCCTGCACCGACAAGACCGAAGAAAAAAATATAGAAGGTCATCACAGACCAACCTTCCGAAAGGGATAGCTGATGAATCAACAAACGACGGCAGTCACTGGTTACTACAAACGACATATACACACATATATATATATATATAATTGGCAAACTTTTGCGCCCGACTTACTCATCATCTCTTCGCTGACGGTGTATTATAAGTAGGCTGATGACGTACCAATCTGAGATGATCTTCGCACTTGCGGTAGAACTCACTACAACCCTACGTAGTCATGTCCCCACAACCTTTGGCACGGATAGTTCCTCTGCGTACCGCGCACTTGGGTTCACTGTCGCGCAATAATTGTTCATTGAACCTTCAGACACCCGTGGGGATAGTAGTCCTCCAGACAAGCAAATTCAGCACTGTCCACTCAAGATCAAAGATCTATACTAAAACGTAGAAGACGGGTTTGACTAATCTGTTGGTATCACAGCTTTTGTTTCCCATGATTTTACTTACCTGCGTCCTACTTGCCCGTACAACAGCTAATCCAGAATCATTTCGTCCCCATCCTATGTACGTGTCTTGGCCAACGAAGCTTACTGGGCATCAGTATGGTTCACCCCGCCCGTCTCCACTCAACGAAGTGCCCTAGATTTCGAAACCATATCCCACCACTGAATACCCAAGATTCACCCTAGACATTGCACACAGAAGCGGCTCAGATATCACACAATGCGTTTGTAGAACGTTCGGGTTTCATTGCCGTGCAACAACGAAGACAGCACCAATGTGTACTAAGCAAAAAGCCGGGTTTAAATCTTCAGGCTGTGGTTCTTCCACACTCGTCTTTCAAGACGTCCGGAGGCAACTCCAGCCTTTGCCACACCAGCTGGCTACAGGCGGTCCACGGAGTGTCGGGGAAGTTGCCAGTTCCCCGAAAACATTGTGTGACCACATGTGACAAGGTTCACTTTGAGTGACCTTTACCTTTGCCATGGTCGTGCGCGGCTCCGGTCTTCACAATCGACCTACGCCCTCGTGACAACTGTTGTTGTCATCCCGACTACACGACTAGACTATACTGTCTAGACTTTTGTTTGGTCCATTCCCTTCGACCTTGCTTGTTGCTGGTCCCAAACCCTATAAATGCGAACGGGTTTGTCTTCGGATTGAATGACAGAAAGTAGCTCTGTCCGGAGGCCAGTCTTTTCTCTGTGTTCGTTCGTTAGCCTCAAGTGGTTGGGTTGGCCAGGAAGCTACGTATTAAACGTTCACATTTCGTAGTCATTCGTTCAGAACCGTTGAACATCGTTCCGTTATCTACCGTTTCACTAACCGTTATTCTGTTGTCTGTTTACGCGCTCGTGGGCCGTATACGCAAGTTACAGCACGGAGAGATCTCTTAATAAATTGCTATTCAAGTAACAGAAGTTTTGCAGCTTTCCACAGGGTTCACTTTGATGCGGATTCCGGGTGAAGGCAGTTCATCACTACCCGGTGAAAGCGAAAAGAATAAAGATGTACTACCCATGTTTATATCCAAATTAAATTTGAACGCAGCGGTCGTGAACGTGGTGGTCAATCACTGAAGATCCCGTTCGCTGTGCGCAAATAGTGCACAATCATCTGCAAACGATAGTACTGCTACGATCTCCCTGAGAGAGAAGGGCAACAACAAACGCAAAGACCGCGAGCCATATACCAATCACCAACGAAACGTAACGACGTCGAAAAACGGCACGAAAATCACAGCGCAAGTAACGGAACCTAAATCTCGCAACTTAGAACCCCCGATAAGTAAGGGATGAGACGGCCCTCAAGGGAGCTATATTTGCTGTTCACCCGAAGGTGCACATCAGCTGCATTTGTAGGTTTTGAGCGGCCTTAGATCTAGGTCACTCAACGGACCAGTCAGAAGCGAGCGCGAAACTTGAAGTTTGAAAAGATTGGCAGGTATTCAAATTCCCATAAATGAAAAATCTATTTTTATTGGCAAATAAGGCAAACCCGTGTCAAAAAGTGGCTTTTCCAACAAGTCTGCATATTTTGAAGTACGCAGACGACCTAGATAACGAAAACGTCAAAAATTCAGCAAGCGACTTCCCGTGTGGTAGTAAAATTCGGCATAATCCTCGGAGTTATTAAGAGCAGCTGTTCGCGCTACACTAAGTAGGATTGTGGTGAATACAGAGCCTTGCTTCATCTCAGTGATGATGTCAAAACCATCAAAGGTTGATCCAGACGATTGCATTCCCGCTTACATACTCACAGGCAGTAGTTTAATTAAATTTTACGAGCAACCTGCAAGCGGTTGATCAAGTTCGACGGCGTATCGATCGATTGTTCACAGTGAATAGCTTAAACAAATCTATTGATGGGTGCACATCTTCTGTTCATTTCATTTGACTAATTCATAGCGAGGGGAAGAATCCCCATAAGATTGGAGTTTGCCACTAGTTGTAATTGGCACTGACGTTTAAGCGTTGTTCTCTCCATAGATTCGTCCTCTACTCATCTTCGCGTACCGCATTTTGCACCCTGTAAAAGTACATACACTTCTACGCAAAATGGTATTAAACTTAGGTCTGTCTTAAAATGAACCCAAAGCTCAGGTAGCTTACCCATCCAATCTGAATGAACGCTTTTTCTCCTGCTAGTCTCTTGAAGTGGATCGCTTATGTGATTGCCCGCAAATGTTTATTCTTTCATCATTACTGGATCGTATACGTGACCGTGTTTACTCTGTTCCTCTATTCATCGAACATGCGCCAATGTGGTATAGTTACAATGGAAAGAATAGCTTGTCCTTCTAGGGCAATGTCTTACGGATTGCTCCACATGTTACCAGCAGTGAATATGAAGTGAACGTTCCTTGATTATCAGCTGCAGAGAACAGCGCGGGGTTTAACAAACTGTTCATGAACAACCCACAAACTTGAACTGCTTGTGCATTTGTAAGTGTCCGCAGAGATGCCAACACAGCTTACAGATTAAGCATGCCATAAACTTTGCATTACAAAGAAATATCTGGTGCCAAAATCGCGATTAAGAGTTATATGTTAGAAAGCGCTGATAGGAAACAGAGTAATTACGTCCTATTTCGTAGTTACCTCTTGCATCATGAGATGCGAACTGATATATCGATCTCAATTAAGCGGTCTTCCCATCCTATAATCATCACTTTCCAAGACAAAACGTGTTTCTACAGAAGCGACCCCATTCGAGCAACACTTTTGGACAAGCTTTTCATGACAATCTCTACCGTACGACAATTTGCCTTAACCGTAAAATCAATTCACGTTTAAAAGAAAAAGAACATATTAACATGAAGTAAACTAAGTATTTAGAGCACAGTCAACTAAGGAAGCCACAAAGTTAGAAATGTCAGGCGCTGCTTAGCTTCTCCGCAACGTGGCTATATTACGTTACATCACACTCCACAGATGTGGCAAAACTCAGAACAGTTGAAGTCTCATGTGTTGTGCAAACATTTTTGGTTTTCAGTCAATCTTGTACTAATTTATAAATCTTTTTTGCTGATAAATACAGCGTCTACTTTTCATTGTTTCGCTGATAAGTTGTCGTACTAGCAAACTCGTTGTCTTGCTCTCTTCACTTGCACTCACTGATGCATGCAGCTCCGCAACCCCGCTTGGTCTTTCAAACTCTTACACGTTTGCCAGTAACTAGGTACTTTTGATCGTGGACAGTGGTGGTCAAAACACTGGGACGATGAGGACAAGGAAGTTTACGTGAGATACTTATACGCCCCCTTGCCACCAACCACGATCATGATAAACGCGGTCACTGGGTCCTTTCGTTCATCAAACTCGGTTAGTGGACCGTTTTGCGGATAAGTTTCATGGATAAGCTTTTTGCTGGAGTGCCCGGACGATCCCTCGGACTCCGCATTTTGTTTCCGGGTGTTCAACTATGGGGAATTTTGTTGGTTCATTCTGGAAACCATGACCCGGAAAACCACAGACAAAATGAATGTTCGAATTCCCCTCCAAAATTTCCTAACCAATATACCGTTACATTTCTTTCCGTGCTTTGCAGAAACTCACTCAGTAAAGTGCAACTTGGATTTTCAGTAACACCAAATTAGATGACAAAGTGTACAGGACCACATTTCACATCCCATAACGTTGGAAAGGATGATCTAAGACAGTTGGACATTGTCTTATGCTACTGGAAAAAGAAAGTCAGATGCTCTATTAACCTAATGTGAATTAATTAGACACTCAAACTAGTTAAAGGAGAAAGTCACCCAGATTAATCTCTCACCAAGTCGTCACCAGACAACGAAACAGAGGCAAAACGAAAATTTGACAGTGATAAACAAACACCACATGGAAGACGATCCAGTAAGTACGCTAAGCTGGAAAGTCAGCTAAATTCTCTGCGTATATGGCCGTATTGGAAGACTTTTCATAAGTATGTCTTGTACACACCAACATTCAACGAAAAGTAAGAGATTAGAATCGGTCTTTTACAAACGGGTTGTACATTTTTTAACAATTTGACATCGGACATCGCGACAAACACGGAATAGCAAACATATCATACAGTTCTACATATCCGGTATGGCTGAAGTGTACTTTATATAGAAAGTTGGCGGCCCATTCGCTAAGAACCCTTTTGTTTATGGGTTGTTTAATAGACCAGCTGTTTATTCAGTTTAATTGCTAGCCACAGACTTAGCTGGGTGAAGGTAGAGCTAAACAGGAAAACAGCCAAATGATAGTAGCCACGTAATAGATCATTTCAAGGAAGGATCCTAAGTAACAGCGACAAAGCCGTGTAATATGATGTAGGCTGATCAGCCGAACATAAATTCACAGGGTGTTATGCTGAAATCAAACAATAAGCTTAAGACGGGCTCTACTAATTCACCACAGTTTCGATTTTGCGCTGCTGAGAAGTGTCCACATTATTCAACAAAGCTGTTAAATGCGTGAAGCACGCAACCCTATCTGCCATTCTTACTTTCCTTTGTATTCTGTTCATTTCGAAGATATATGGCTTGTTCCCTGTTTGAAATAAGTTTCACATCCTGTCAAAAGGCGCCGTTATTTCTTTCTCCACGTTCTGGATGAGACTGCCCACTATACTCAGTGATACCGATTTTGTGCCTCGGTGAGTAACTACTGAGGGGTATTCCCATTTACTTACGTTATCATGTGTTCGAAACCAAGATACTGAATTTTTATTGCGAGCATTCATTGTGAGTTACTGTTTTGAGTTCTTAATTTGTGTTCGTTCAGTCAAATGTATGTGTTACTCTTTTCCAAGGCCAGTCAGCTCATCCTTATCTGCTAGCTGGATATTCATCTTCTGAATCAATTATTGTTTAAAAAAGCAATCTAATGTTCCAAATACTATCATCGATTTCTGGTGACAACATCCACACAGGTTGATAACAAGAGCTCAACCGGAGTATGTTGTTCTACGAAAATATGTGTCTATCGAAACCAGACCTCAACTACTGCTTCCGTCGACAGGTTTTGTCTTTAGCCACAATATGTGAACTTGATATTCTCCGACTTCACGCTAATAGGTTACCCGGTACTGGATGTTATTTCTGAAGCAAGGGCTGTCATATTTCCGAAACAGTGTTAACACTTTGTTGTCATTTCAGCCGTGGCCACGGGCAGACTTGTCCAAGTGGGTACACGCATTCTGTGACAGTTGAGTTACGTCAAGTGATCCGGATTCAACCTTTATAGGTGCGAACATGTGCAAAGGCAAGAATGATACAACTGTCTGGTTAATATCTACATCTGCCGAGGCTGCATCATTGTTCTCCTACGATATTTTGGTATGGGTTCGAGATGGCGTCACGAAATGATATCTTCCTGATAAATACGCGTCAAACAAAATGTCTATGTTTATAAAAATCAAGAGAGTTTAAAGGTAGTTATATCAAAGTAGATAAGAAATGACCACATAGGAAGCCAACGTTGTCTGCAGACTAATGTCGCTAATCCTTCGAAAATGTTAATTCGGTCGCAAATCCTACCGTCACCCTACTCTTCTGACCGCGCCAACTGGTATGATTAGGACCACAGACACTGCGTAATATAAGGGTTAACCCAACTGCGCACGGGCACACGTGATAGTGTTTAACTTATCAGTTGCATGAACTGGCGCAAATGAAAAGGCTAAGCATCCAGATACTGCGCATCATTAGCCGCTGTAGTTTGCTGGTCGACTGTGGTAATTAATAAACACCCCGGGATGTACGTGTCTAGCCACCACGGCATCATGATCAATGATGCAAGTCACATTCAATGTACATAGTTTCGTTAATGTAACTTAACTGGTCGATGCGACCTTTGCGTTAGTTGGGATCGAGGCATACTTGAAATAATCAAGGTTATCACCATCAATTTCACTGGTCGAATAAAACTTACTTGCAGTCAACTATTGTCTGTCCTGCCACGTCAGCCTCGGTCTGCCTAACACACGGTTTTAGCTCGATCTCACTTTCTGTGTCTTGTATTTACCCTGTTTCTAGATGAAAATCGGCCACCCCATAACGATATTTTGCACATACGAAATACATTAGTTGACAGGTATATTGTTCGGCGAATCGTCTTGATTTAACTCAGTAATCCACATTCACGCGTTTCCTCAACTGCCCAAAACTGTAATTTCGTAACTTCTAAACAGTTTTAAACTCAAAGCCGGATATAGGATGTGTAGTGGTTTATTTATCTGCCTGGGTTACAGTGTGTTACCGATGTCCCCTTCAAAGTTGGACGCATATCTTTTTTTCGCGCAATCCTATAAATCGTCAATGACCCCTATCTCACTTGTCAGTCATTTTGTTGCTAATTTTGCTTTCCCTTATTAACTGAACGGTTTCCGTTTTGTCTTTATTGAATATTCGGCAAAATATCTTCCGTGTTTTGCAATGTCCATTTACATCGATATTTTCCGTTTCTGTAACCCTTTTAACAAATTTTTTCACATGCTTTTCTTTGATTTGTCATCTAAACTCCAGGAATTGATCGCCAAATGTTTCATCCCATATAACTGCTGCATACTCTTTTAAATTGTTTTCGTGCCCAATTCTCCTCACAGGCCTTCAGTTCTTCATTCTCCTACAGACTATGGATACAACAGATATAAAACGGTTCGTAGTTTACAAGAATGGTTGAGAAACTATCGTTTTAATAAAGTTCATCCATGTCTTTTCTCCACATATTCTAACTTTGATGTTGGGTACTACCTAGTCTGTGTACTATGTCCAGTGGATAAATGTCCAATCATCTGGAATAAATGATATGAAATTCTCCTGCTGGTTTTTGGCGCCAATTTGTAAAACTTTAATGTATTAAATTTTCAGGCTATAACAGCATCCCAGAAGCATTTTGTTACTGATATCCATTTGAACACAAAGAACCCTTTGTTGCATGTAACAACCGGACATTGTTGAATGCATCCATCAGTAAAACAGAAACTCTTGTTCGGGTCCTCCACTGCTGCTGAACTCACTAAATTACCTTCTGTCGTGTTCCGGTTCATTACTTCATATGTCAGATAACAGAGCAAGTTGTTTTGAAGACACAATTATATTGACTTCATGGGTTGTCCGTTATTGCTGCACAACAAGTGGATACGCCGTTTGAACAATAATATTTTCGGACGATGGAAACGTCAGGTTATTTTTTATAAATATCCTTAATTTCAGCGGAGTGAATGTTTTCTGTTATGCATGAGCGCAGCTAAGCCAGCAGGGACTGACAGTGCGATGGGTATGTAGCGCAATACACTGTAACAAGTTAGACATAATGAGAACGCCGTTTCCAAATGCAATAACAGTATGCAAAACGCCAGGTTGTTGCCCTATATATTCTCCACAATTAATCTGCAGGGTCAAGTTTGATTGTTAATTTCCACCGGTTACAAATATAGACACATATTCTGTATATTACGGTAATGCAATGTGTAAGAATGATTTGCAGAAATATCATTTACAAAACTGGTTAGTTCAATCGAACAGTTAAAAGTTTCGATCGGGCTGTCAATGTAAACGCAAGTAAAGTATTCTGGGCAAATGCGTTGCACGTTGTTTGGTTCAATGTACTTTGAGACATAACAGCCGCCTGTTCGAGCGATCTGGAACTGCTGCGCTGGGCTATAGAATCCGTGTACAGTAGCGAGGAGCAACGGTTATGCAAGACAGCCGTAATATAGTATATACAGTACAACTAACCAGAAAGCATGAGCAGGTGACTGATATAGATTGTTCCGTCCAGGAACACGCGACACATTGCACGTGGGTGCACACAAAGACGAACCACACTGATTTACTAGAGAAACACGAGGTCAGTCACATTTTCAACCGGTTCACACGGATCAGTCCACTGGCGTGTTGCACAAGTAGTCAAGACTACACAAACACACATGAGTACAGTCGGTGCATGTAAACAACTATACAGAGCACTACTTCATGTGATAAGTTCCTTTACGGCCAGGCTACTGGAAACATACTAAGACACAATAACATGCCATTTAGCCTGCGAGTTATCTGCGTTAAACTTCTAGACCCAATTTTTTATGCAATGTCCTTGCTGATAACGTTGACAGTAACAGGGGGTCCCTTCCTCTGTTTTGTGGGCATGGTTCTACATTCTTGCCATAGAAATTTATCC
Organism: Paragonimus skrjabini miyazakii; assembly: GCA_014338405.1. Lineage (NCBI taxonomy): Eukaryota > Metazoa > Platyhelminthes > Trematoda > Plagiorchiida > Troglotrematidae > Paragonimus > Paragonimus skrjabini miyazakii. The sequence continues at coordinate 99,208 of JTDE01000234.1, read as the reverse complement.
CAGCGTTCACCCTGCTACTCATCCTTCGGGAACACGGCGATTTCACTACTGTGATATAGTAAGCAAAGAAACTGCTCTCGAACGTGCCACATTGCACTTTTTTACATGTCCAACTTGAATTAATTGCATTTAACCCGAAAGTTTAACATATTCTTGTGTGCGAACACCTCGCTGTCTATGGGTCGATTCTAACTTGGTAGTCACTCTCTTGTGGAAGATATTGACGCACACTGAACGTCACTCGCACTTGGTTGCAGGTTTCGCATTGAGGTGAACTTTTCAGCCAGCTCCTTTCGAGAATAATCAGTAGTTCTGGGTTAAGATTTGTCAGTAGGGGATATCTTTTACTCCCCTGGGCACTGAACCTTGGCTCATGTTCGGATGAAGTAACCTTGTTGACCACTGTGCCATTTAACTCACATTAGACGCCACCTTATTGCATGTGAACGCTCAGTCACTTTTACCTGTATGCAATGCTTAGGTTGTTCCGTTAATTACAGCGGACACCCAGCCAGTAGGATTTAAATAGCTTGGCGAAAATCATAGAAACTAGTAACCTCACTGATCAATACTTTGAACATTGATTGATTTGATTGCAATCATCGCAATAATAGCTAGGTTAACAGGTCAGTTATTTCCTGGCGCCTCGAGATGACAGACCAACCTAACTAGCAATCGCAGGTGACTGTGGGTGACGGTTTAGATGTAATAACTCAGTCGCGTAGTGCTAAACAAAGTGACGTTCTGAGAAAGTAGGCCGCAGTTTAAGTCCCGGTAATGATAAGGATAGGCAAAGAGGATGAACTCTAACAATAAGTAATCTCGAGTCAAATGTCTGTCTTCGAAAATGGCCGGTTTAATGTCTATGTGAAAGTGAACGCTCCGATCAATTGTAAGTGGTGTTCGCTTTATATCAACCAAATCCCCGACTAATTTTCAGCAACGATGATGTATTAGTCAGCAAAGATTCTGCGATAGTTGGGAATACGTATTAGTAATAGGAAATGTACTTAGCTTAAATCCAGAGCTAGATTCTACGCAGTAGTAATAATGCAGCACGTCAGCCAACGAAATTTTAATGTATTCAGTCTCTGTACAATGCAATTATTTATGCAGTAAAACAACAATAGCATATGGTGTTCCGTAATGATTTGCAACCCTCACATCCACCGCAGTTCAAATGAGCGTCCGGGTAGTAGTGATGACGTTGTTTCTTCTTCACACGTTCAGAAATTCTCTTTTGCGCCGGCTCAATTGCAGGTACTCCTCCCGTAACTGAAGTCGGATCTGAAACAGACTCAGAAACGGGATTTTCAAACTCGGAAGATTCAACAGACAACAAAAGAGGGACCTTTAAAACCTTCATGTATTTGAGACCGATAATAGACAGGTCAGAATTAATCATCATCATCATAGCAGCCATGAGCCTGACCAAAAGGTACTGTGGCTCGGGCCGCCGTTCACCTCAACAGTGACGTGGAATACCTTAGAAGAAAACGTTACTAAGAAGGTTGAAAATTATTA
>JTDE01000234.1:81595-97449 GCA_014338405.1 Paragonimus skrjabini miyazakii | reverse complement strand
GATGACATACGGAGTACGTGACCCAACCATCGCAAGCTGTGTACCGTGATTAATTGACCAATTGATCGGGCATCCTGAATACGCGCCGCCGAACTACCACATTGCTCACACGATCAGTCCACTTAATATGGGCCAATTCGCGGAGACAACAATGGTCAAACACAGCAAGCCTGTTGATGTCTTCTTTGTGAACAGGCCACGTTTCCGAATTAAAAAATAATAATAACAAACGAGCAAGTATAAGTAATGGACTGCACATCTGTGAGTGAAAGTTCACATTCGCCAATAATAGGTAGAACAGGTTCAGTAATACAGTTGACAGACATATTAAAGGTTTCAAAATAAATGTTCCAGCCGCTTCATGCAAGCGACAGGAATAAAAGGCTCAACTCTGCCAGTGTCAGCAATGAAAAAATGTTTGGGACCACCATTAACAACGGAAGATTGTACTACGTGATGCGTAGAACCACGAAAATTAGTAGGTCACAGTAAAAGTAACAGAATGCAAGTCAGATGTAACACTGTTGATCTAAAGAAGTCTGGTCAAAACACGTTTTCGAACAACCTTAGACGGCTTGAATGTGACCGATCTCGCCACAATTATAACATTTGGAGTTGCGAAATGGACACGTAAGTCAAGAACGTTTATGACCACATGACTTACAGTTACCAAAATGTTGGACAAAATTAGGAGTAAAATGATTTGGCTCGACTGTCGTACTACTCTGACGGTTTACCTTTTTTTTAAACTGCCGTTGCTCTTGGTTTGCCTGCATCTCAGCACTGTTGGCGTTATGTTCTTCATTTACCGCGCCCTGTACATCCTGAAATTGTCTACAGATAGCTCTGGCCAATTGGAAAAAAGCCTCCTGCAGTAGTAGTTTTTGTTGAAGACCAGGGAACTACTTCCTGCATTCAGTTTATCTCTTGGCTGATTCCGAAGTTGATCACCGAAATTATACTTCGCTGCTTGGGTTTGAAGAACAGACTCACGGACCTCTTGAGATTCTTTTCTGATTAAAGTATGGGATTTTGCTCTTTCTACGGCTTAAAAGTTGACGGGCTGAACATGCCTCCGTAGTAGATGTTTCAGAGGATCGTATGAAAGTGAAAGAGGCAAATCGGGGAACGCCAGGATTTTAATCAATGCATATGCATCTTTGCTAATAACCATGAGAAAATGCGGCGTTTTCTTCTCCTCTGTCATATCATTAAGGGTAATACACCAAATTTCAAAACGTTCCAGGTAATCTTCCATTTCCCGTGAACTTGAGTGAACGTTCAGAGTTTCCATATTGCAGAAATTCATTGTAAGGAATATCCTGATCGCGACGCCAATTGCGATGATTGTGAATACGTATTAGTAATCAGAAATGTACTTAGTTCAAGCCCGGAGCTAGATTCTACGCAGTAGTAATAACGCAGCACGTCAGCCAACGAAATTGTAATGTAATCAGTCTATGTAAAATGTAATTATTCATGCAGTAAAACAACAATGGCATGTGGTATTCCGTCATGATTTACAACCATCATAGATTCGTAACGTTGGATCAAAACATCGCATGCAAAACTATAAAAACGCTTCAATTGTTGAGACAGTTTCATTAATGCAGTTTTTGTAAGAGTCATATTTCGTACACTGTAACTCATAGACTATTAAAAGGTCTCCCATCATATACGTGTTATGGCTGTTTTACATAATGGTTATGCTATACAGGGCCTCAGTCAAATTACAGGGATATTCGAGACGGTTTCCCTAAGAAGTAGGTCAATAAAATGTATACGTTTCATTAGGGTTGAAAACTTTGACGTGCCTTCAGGCCTGTCTCGAAAAAAGGATTTCCTTGCCCTGTTTACTGTAGAGTATAACTTAATTAAACCGTCGAATTCCTTACTGTGGTATTCTTTTATGCCTGTCGAATTAACGGTCTTTGTTTTTTCTCAACCAAGGTTGATATCCGATTCTCAGTTAGACCGTTCCATAGCGTGAAATCACCAACAAATTATCCGTTTTTGTTTAGTAATGTGTAGTATCACAAGTAAGCTGCTGGTTCGAATCCAGCCGAAGTCCAGATTTTTCGCAAGTGGATCTCTTCTAAATTAACAAATCTGCCAAACTACTTATCAGTAATTCAATATCAATGCTCATCGGTGACGTTGGTAGACTCCAGCGTGAACTGACCGTGAAATTCCTGCTTGGGCAGTCAATCGGCTGGATCATTTGGTGGATTCCATATGACACAGTTGGTTGGGTGAAATTTCTGAGCTTCCGGCGTGGCTTCGTAGCTCAGCTGGTAGAGCGCTTGTCGCGTCTGGGCATGGTGTTTCCGTCGGTGATTCGAATCCAGCCGAAGTCCGGATTTTTCGCAAATGGATCTTTTCTAAATTATCAACTCTGCCAAACTACTTATCAGTAAGCTGCTTACGTTAGACTTGTGCCTATAATTGCCACTTGCTTTAACCTCTCCGTGAAAACACAGTCTCCATCCATTGATGAGCCCTTACTATTAGCCATTTCCTCTGGGCAAGCTTTCGAAACTCGTGTCGGCAACTTCTTCATTCACACGGTTCATCCACATGGCTGTCATGCCCGTCTGTCCAAATTGTATACTGACGAGTTCAGGAAACACTCATTAAACCATGGTCAGTTGATTTAATGAAGACAGTAACTTCAACCTAACTGAGAAGTCCTGAGCACGGGAATGTTGATTGGATTGAACAGAGCGATTCTGCCTATTCCTCTTTCGAAACGATCGGGTGAGCTGAACGCTATTCTCATAAGGTTGTAGTTGGACGTTTGGATGTGATCATTTGGTTATGCCCATTGTGAGGTTACTGGTGTTGTGGTTAACACGCTAGTCTCACAAGCACGAGAGCCGGAGTTTGTACTCCGGCCCGGAAGAAGTCACGCACAACTGATAAGCTCTAATAAGAGCGAAACTCAAGTTTAGTGCTTTCTTTTGAAGTGGGCTAGCCAAAAGGCCCATGTAAATGCGGAGGCTGAGCACAAGTATGAGTGGTGCCTTGTGCGAAATAATTTGGAACAGTCATCTAACTGGGCGCTTAGTTAGATGCTGGGTACAGGAAAGATAACCTCTTCGGTTATTGTTTTTCCTAGAAAAGAAGCAATGGACCCAAATCTTCTGACTGTCACGGCTCATCAATAGTAAAAATCCGCCCCTGGACTGGATATTTTTATTCCGGTCCTCGTAAGTGTGATGCACTCTTGTACAGGACAGTAAATAGAATTCTTCTTGTTCATCATAGTCCATCACTCCGCGATCAGGACTTCTCAGATAAATTAAAATCAATTCATTTAACTAACAATGCAGGCATGATCGCTGTTTACCCTGCAACAGCCTAAATCCCAGAAGCAAGCAGTAATTGAAACGGTGTTTACTGATGTTTGAAATGGTAAACTACCTTCCCACCTATCATGGATTGTTTATCACCATGGTCATGTTTGAACTGGCTTGACAATCTTATTGTGACTAGTCCGTCTACTCCACCCATTCACTCGTGCTGACTCACTCAGTCGAAATGGTTACCAACTCACTTTTCACTAACTCTTACCTGCCGGTCTGGCTGTCCAAGGTCTATTAATTCTGGTCACTGTGACTAGTGACAGAAAATATCGATCACCTAAATGGTAACTGATTGGCCATTGGCTGGCTCGCGTAATTTCCTTGTTTGCCTGGCTGCCTATTTAAATGTTGGCTTTCTTTTCGGCGGTTGGCCGTTTCTGATCACTGTTGTTGGATTTGTTTTCGGACCTCTCTTATTCCTTTGCACTTGCATGTACTCTTCCTTGTCATCAAACCGAATGGAGTATGATGCCGTAAATAGTATTATCCAATGCTTTACTTATCTTTTATAAATTTGTGTGCAATCATGCTTTCAACCTGAAGATCCGTTTTGAGCTACGAATCATTCTGAGTTCTTCGAGTAAACGTTACAATAAGGCACTAAGCATATGCATTAGATCGCCTGCGACAACCAGCCAGAGGCAAGTCTTTGAACCGTGCCCGGCACACCTCGTGTTAAAGTCAATACCTGCAAACCCATTGTCATCAAAGTAATTATGACAAACTGGTTCAAGCGCATTAAAACTGGACAGACGCTTAAATCGACATGGTCTTTGGAAAATAAAGCAACCATATCTAACGTATATTCTTGGTTTTAAATCAGTAATGAAGGTTCGGAGATTTAGGTTATTTCAAAATTGAACACCACACACACTTAATCGCGGCCTTTGCATTCAGATAAGCCTTTCGTCCAGCCCACTTCGAAAGGAAGCACTAGACCCGAGTTTCGCTCCTATTAGAGGTCATCAGTAGTGCATATCCTTGTCCGGATCGGAGTTTACACTCTGACCCTCGTGCTTGTGAGACAAGCGTATTGACCACAACGCCAGCAACCTCACAATAGGCACGACCGAATAATCAAATCCAAACGCTCAACCACAACCTTGTATGAATAGTGTTCAGCTTGCCCGATCATTTCGAAAGGAGAATGAACAGAATCACTCTGTTCTATCCAATCGATAACCCCGTGATCAAGACTTCTCAGTTAGGTTGAAGTTACTGTCTTCATTGAACCAACTGAGCATGGTTTGAATTAGTAGTGAAGGTTCGGGGATTTAGGTTTTGCCTGAGATGACGAATGGGAAAACCAGGCTAAACTCGATCCAGGAAACAAGCCGAGGAGGCCTCAAAGTTGCGATAAGTATCAGGGTTTTTGGGTTCCACAGGAAATCCGACATAGATATAACCGAGTATAAACAACGTAATCCAGTCGATTCGTATGCTCGTTACTGTGTGCATAGCCCATGGTTGAACATTATGTGATAAATTCTCCGCTGAGGGTAAGATGGAAGTAGCCTCCCTCTTTGTAGTACTTTAGCGTGACTGAACGGAGGTGGAGTCCACAAAAAGCGGAAGGAAATAAGAACACCGTGGATGACACTTGGGTTTGTGACTAGTGTGCAAGTCACCTTCCCTTTAATGCGTGTAAACTAAAACGACTAGTGAAGTGTTCTATCAACAAACTGATGGTTCAAGGTTGTGTGCAATAGTGTTCAATGAAGAAGAAGAATATTTGCCTACTAATGTAATTAAAATCGACCGTATGTATATCGACAGGGATCTGGAAAGTTATCTGGTGACATCATCATCAATGCATTAGAACAATCCGCTTCCATGCCTTGTCTTTAGTATGTAACAAACTAGTTATGCTCTGCAGTTTGGAAATTCATACGGTTAGAACTTGAACACCGCCGTCAGTTTATTTCACTCTGTTTGCTCCAAAGAACGTCTCGGCCTGCCTATTTCTTAAAGAAACACTGGACTTTGGTTCAACATTTGTTACAAATCAGCTGTGTAAATCCCTATCCAAACATGGTAACGAACTATGCCCATAGTTATTGGGCATTTTGACTATAACATCATTTGCATCATTTTCAACCATAAGAGGTAACAAATTAGGGTTACTTTAGCATTATTGGAAGTCCCAGTCTGTTGAGTCATGAGGAATCAACTTTTCCGTGCATAATATGTCGCTGTTTGCATTATTGCGTTTGTCATTTTACACAGTTGTGAACCTGGGTTAAAAAGAAGGCTGTCGAGCCAAATTATCTGAAGTGATCCAAGCACTATTATTAACTCCAACAATATGATTCGCAGGCAAAACTAACACCGGAACGGTCGGGTGTATGTTCAAATGACAGCTGATATTTAGGTGCTTGTCAACTACTGAGGTATAAGAAAATATGAGTTTCGGAGTCAGCTGTTTATATTTCCACTGACCGTACAACAGCTAGATAACAGTCACAAATCTTATGAAGTGTTATCGAAAATATTTTAAAAAATGTATGTGTATTATGCTTGTGTTTTATAGCATGCTAATTACGTGTTATATATAGTTTGCGATGGATAAGGCGTTATTAAAGGGAATAAAAACTAATTTAAATAAACCGGACGAACTAACGGTATTGCTCGAGAAAAAACGGTATACTTATCTGTGACAAGAATATTCACTACTGACGGACTCTGAAAGATGTACAGTATCGGCATGGGCTAACCGGAAAACCTATGTGAATGCGACAGCTGTAACTGATTTTCAAGATTGTTCAGTTTATATCCATCACCACTCATCAGTGTAACATGCAAGCCGGCAGTCTTTACTTTGATTGTCCGTCACACTTACGGACCAACTTTGGAGCAACGTGTAGACACCAGGGGACAGCGTTCTTCCGAAATAGGGGTTCCAACAACAGTCCTGAAAAAGGAAACAACAAGAAACAAGCATGAGCCAAAGGCCCAGTAAGGTGAGCACACGACTTACACACACAAAAACTAAAACGGCATCAATAACCCAGTAGCACGCCCTGTTACACAATTCAAATTTAACCTGTGTGCGCTTGCTGGTTTCGACCGCACGCTAAATCAGCAGTAAAAGGAAATTTGAATGAATCTGTTGACATGTAATCAAATCAAAAACAGACAGAAAATAGTAACTGCTCAAGGGGACATGTATGAACACGTCGTTTGATCGTTCTGTTCTGCTCAGTATGACCGAACTAAGATAGATGTTTCCAAATGGTTACGGGCAAATGAACAGATTAAAAAATCATTGTTCAGACTAACCTCAGGATGCGTGCCATCTACTCACATTCGGTATCGTACTGCCAATATGCTTGGTCGATTAAACTACATGCCGAGAGGTGTGCAAAGCTAGTGAAATAGGTCTATACCATGAAGGCACAACGATTAAAATTCAGATGATCGTTTGACTTCAGTAGCTCATTGGCTAACAGTTTGACGCATGGGGGCACGCGTGCGTGAACAACGCCAGTGAACCAATTACAAGATTACGCTTGCAGAAATACCGGCTGTCATACAGTATGCAACATGGAACAGTCAGTCCAGGATGAAAAGTAAAACAAAAAAGAATAAACCATAGTCTACCATTTGCCAAAAGTTCCCGTCAGGTTGTCGGTCATAATAGCATCAATGAAGACAACCAGTTGAATAACACTTCAAAAGTTACTACACGAAGAGTCATGTAGGAAATACGAACCATCAAACAGGTTATTTCTGATGGTGTAACGCAACGTGTTGAGGGCATCTTTGTTTACGATTGTGTAAGTTGTGTGCATGACTTGTTCCCTGGCTCATGGATAATAGTATTTCCTCGAATTTCAGATTGATCGTCGAACTCTTCGCCTTCAGAGATCGCTGTCATCCAGTTTCTTCAATCGGCTGCGCGTTGCAATATCGGTGAGCCTTGACGTGACGTCATGGTTGAAAATGAGTCACTGCCCCATGAGACTATGACTTGCATGTTAAACGTATGGCAACCGTATTAGACATGACATAAAACCCACGACAACCCACGACGGAATAGAAGTACAGCTGTTTAAGTCGCATGCATCACGACAGATAAATGTTGTCAGTAAGACGTGTGCACACTGGACTCACTTTTGTAGTAAAAACACTTTTACGCCACGAAAAAGCGGACTATCATAGTATGCACCACAGTACACTACAGTATACATTGAACAAGGATAATGCTACATAACAAACGTCGGGAAGTAGATTGAGCATTTGTTACCCTACGTCAGTACTTCATTATGGCGAAATGACCTGCATAGCGGACAGTTTTTGCTCTCGCGGCTTTCGTTAAGGTGGCATTCTACTGTAGTTGCTGTGTAAACTTTCGTGTGAGCCGTATGTTTTGAAACAAAAATCAGTCTTCAAAGTTATTCAATGTGTGACATCTGAAACACGTTCAATTCATCTTGATCAACAAAATCAAAAAGCACATTCCTCGTTCAAAATTGTCATTAGAAATTGAGTTCCCATAGACTGAGTTTTGATGAAGTGAGTAACGGTCAAACCAGTTTAGGCCAGAAAAATACTTAAGAAAAGTCTTTCCATATTTTCTTGTTAGCGATTTTTAATCACTCATTTCAACCTTTAGGAAATCAAAATTGAAAGCGAATATTGAACCAATAACTTCTCAGAGTGAAACGCCCGCCAAAGTTGGATAGGCCGGAAAAGTTTTTCATGACTCGAATAAATGAGTTTTGTGTAAATTAAGGTATCCAAAATTGTCAATAAAATACAAATGACAGAAACGGTGGAACAGGGAAAAAACCAGGAAAGTAATGGAGCCATCGTTAAAAAAATAGAATGTCTACGCTACCCTTGCATTTGGATGTACAACCGACACAGCATGTCTGCATGAAGCTAGAGTGGAAACTTGAAACTTTCGAGTTTGGACCCGTATGTTCACCCAGTGCACCCTGAAATATAGAATCCTCTGTGTTGGCTAGGGAATAACCTGCTTCTTTGGAATTTCTTCGCTTTGCGGAGCCCAGAAAATTTACAATAAGAGAACTTCTAAGTTAAAATGTTCGTCCTACCACTTACGACCAGAGGTTGCTACGAATCACTCACTAAACACTTTCTGGACTACCTTAAAAATCATTCACAACTTGTTCATCAAGTTACACTCTGTTAGTAGGACAATATTATTCTACCGCTAAATAAGAATTAACAGTTTATGAATGCTTTGAGCTCATACCCATCCGAAAGCACTCATATTCATCTTTAAGAAGATACCCATACATATAAACTAATTCTAGCTTGTTACTGTTCTGAAAACCATCTGTTGTTAGCTAATAATGTCCATCGGTTTTTGTAGTAATTTATTTATGGTACTCGGTAATGTCACTTGTAGACATAGGACTGGGAAATTTTACAACAAATCAGTGACGCGGACCACGAATATCTGGGCCGTAGCTTCGACTAACCTACCAATACTTTCCTCATTTTGAGAAACAAGCATTCATTTTTCCTTAGTTCTTATAGGATCGTTAAAACATGGGGTAAGGATTTCCTGCGGAACTACCATCGAGCAGTGGTAATGCTGTTCTTGTGTGTTCCATTCTTTTTTTACTACAGTGTTTCCCACACAACTATAACAGATGAAGGGAATCGTTGAATTCCTTGTTATATTTTTACCGATTGATCAAAAATCTGCAGTTATAGTCGAACTTTCCCAGCTCGTTATTTTTACGATCTCAATTTAATATTACTTAGTGTCTGGTTTGGTTTACATAACGAAATAATAAAAACAAACCAGGTCACTGAAAATGATATTGTATGCCTTAATTTCACCGGTTAATGCAGAGATGACGTTTGACCCAGGAAATGACAGTTAGCTTGGCTTCCTGTCTGCCCGACAGAACCATCAATAGCATATGACTGACAGTCCACTGAAAGCCTCCAACGGAGTCGCGCTTTTCTGCTAACTTATGACACGATTAATTATTGACTGTCGGTTCCGTTTAAAAATCAACAGGACAGCCGGACTATATTTGTTTACACCTTTGAAACCACAGGGGACTGATCAACCGTGCGACCACATTTAGCATCAATGTATTCAAAAGTCGTTCAGGTTGAAGTAGAATTTCTGTTGTGAGCCAAGAGTGCGGTGACGCGAGGATATTTTACTCAGAAAATTGGCACGTGTATATGTTTCAAACCCACCTAGAACACAAATACACATTTGTACATAAAAGCAATTCCAGGGCGACACAGTTACCAATCCTATGTTCATGTAGAGAAGACAGTTTCTTGCCGGAGTGCACTTTGTGTTATTGAGCGATAGTGACTGAACGCTTGCAACATATGCCTCATTGTATTTGCTTTTATTTCAAAGTGTAACTTTCAGCATAGAGAACACAATAACCCTGCTTAGAAATGGGTGGTACTTCAAGTTTCACAAGAAATGTGTTTACGTTTTCACTTTTTGAATTCTCGTGCTTTATTGGAATATACTGTCTCCTTCACGCAACCATACGCACACGTGCAAGCTACGGTTCCTAATAGTTTCATCGATTTGGCTGAATAGTTCGACCGATAAACATATTCAGCTGGACAGCTGGCTGCTGTTTCTGAAAAGCAAGTAAACCCACAGTAAACATGCGCTCTGGTAGCGCACATGTTTGATTGAGCAGATACAAGAAAGAAAGCGGAGCCGTGGACAGTAAGCATAGTTATAAATCCCTTTACACTTGTGTTGGCCATGGCAACCAATAATATTGTATTGATCATATCTTTCGATATTTGTTGTTGCCTTTCTGCAGAGGAGCAACAGTAAGAACATTTAACTAAGTTATAAATCACATCGTGTAAGATGTTTTGCAACATTTTCGACAAATGACGAACTCAGTGAAGGTATTCTTCATTCAGTCTAGCATTCCGTAATGCATAATTTAGTGAGGATCAAAATTCTTGCTGTTTTTCTTCGAATACTAGCATTTCTCAAAAGACAGATGTACCCGTATGTTCAGTGCATACCCCGCTCTGAGATGAAAACCAAAAAAGTGATTGTCGCTGCCGTTTTCTTCATGCCGGAAATGGTACACCATGTTAGAGGAACATAGGGCACAACGACCAAATGAGTACACAGTGTAGAACTAATTAATGAATATAGCTTTCATATTCATCTAAATTTTTCAGTCAGTCTGTATCCAGCTGTCTTCCGCTGACTTAATGACCTGTATGGAAACGATCTTAAAAAGCAGTCAGATCGAAGAGGAATCCAAAATGTACCTGTAGTAATGACAACTTAATAATGCGATAATTAATCCAAACCTCGCAGCTGAACAGTTTGACTTAAGTATTTGACAGTTATGCAAAAGCTAAAGTGGCCGTCAAATGCGAACAACAATTAACTACAAACAAAAGATAAAATTTTGTGGTTCACAACAATGGACTTATCAACGAAAGAATTCACAATATAAACACGCTGGTAGACGTTAATAAGTCAAGTGGAAAACCTTAAGGTTTAACCGTTAACTCATTAGCAAACACTCATGTGGTCAACAATAGAATACAGCAAGAGGTGAATGGAGAGGTAGGTCAAACATATGCTATCCATGGTCAAGCAGGATCACAACAGAGGGTATATTAACTTACACAGACTTATACATAAATGGACATAGAATGTCGATCGGTCGGAGAAGTGGAAGTGTAGCCATTATTGTAGACAATAATTTTGGTAGTCACACTTCCTTGTTCATTTTTTATGCTTCCGATATTCAATTAACTTTTGTTATGGTTCATCTGTGAATTTCAGGTTGGACATCACTCATAGTTAGTTGCAGCCTTCATATTCTAGTTTTGTTCTTGTTGGGGCTCTTCATTGGTGCATATCCTTGCCACTGTTAGCTTGCTCCAACAAGACTGAAACGCAATTCTAGTACCGCATTTAGAAAACGGCTAACCGAATGGTCTATCTGAATGCGAAAACTGCGAACAATTGTGTGATGTTAAACTTCAAATCAACTAATTATCCGGCTACTCGCCTGTACTATGTTCACCAGTTATTTCCGTTCAGAAACTAAAAACAACGCTTTTCATGCCTCAATAACTTGATACGCCCTTCTCTGTACACTATTTTCCTGGAGCGACAAAAATATACAGATTCAACGCACTTAACTTTTGTGTTGACTGGCATACGTATTTTGACGGTCGAAATCAGAGAAAGTATTATTCCGGTAGACTGACCGAACAGAGTCTTACAGTGAGTGACACTTTTCAAAACAGCCGAACAAAGTGAGCAGGATAAACATACAATGAAAACAATTGTATCTGATTGATCACTGTAAGCATCAGCACATCGTAGCTCCAGGGGATTCATCGCCACAAATAGGGCAATCTAAGCATAGTCTCTTGGCAAAAGAGTAGAACTAGGTTGAAGTTTCCTCCTTTTTAGAACTAGTAATCGTCTATGTTTGAACTCCCACGGAGATCGGATACCCTGTCCGGGTTTTGATAAGGCAACCGACCTCACAAGACATGATCAAAATATCATTGCCAGACAGAATGGCTTGTGGGTAGCACTCAGGTTGCCTGGTCATGGATAGGATGTTCACTTTTGCCAAACTCCAACATGAATGGAAATCGAGTTTAGCGATTCTTCCAAAAAGGGTTTAGCTGGGCCTTCCAATTGTATGTGGAGGCTACATTCAAGTGAAAGAAGTGTTCAATTTATAACAGTTAAATACGTTGTAGCTCGAATACAAATGAGAAATCAGAGACAGAAGTGAGAAGGAATATACCGCCTCACATCACTCAGTACTGGACCAACTCTAGTGCAACATATCAACCTCAGGCAGGACCAGCCTGACAATAGATCAATCAGGAATCGGAAGCCTATTGATTCACTGCGACCGGACTGCCAACAGCCACTGAGACGATCAAGCGTAAGCAAATGATTGCATAAGGATATACTGGCTAGTCCCTATAATGGGAACGGGTCAGCAACAAAATTCCAGGTCTCGCGTGACCGAGTTATCATACCTGGACACTCAACCACCTTTGTTCGTGAATGAGGATAAGGTTGCCCGATCTTCTCGATAAGAACAACAGTTATTACCTGCTAACACTGACTGATTACCCCACTTGACCTGTGAGTTACGTGGGAATATTGGGTTTCGTTAAGCCCGATGAGTATTGCTTTTAGAGGACTAATCATACCGACATTGACGTACACTGCACAAGAAACGCTGATGATTAAAGCATTTTGTTTTCCAGACTGCTAAGGGTATTTCTACATAAAACCAGACTCGCTTCCCACACAGTTGTGTACCCCAACAAATGAATAACTAAGTCGTTTCTAGTTCAGCAGATAAAAATAAATATATTATGTAGTCAACAAGTTGTCCTAAGTTTCACTTAAAAGACTACTTGAAAAGGAATGTTGACCATCCGTAACGAACCATTTACAAAAATGAACTCCACATGTTTGAAAGGGAGATGTGCCGCTAACTAACTGTTACCTTGGAGAAGGCTATTATTATTCTAAATAACATCATAGAAAGCTTACGGGACTACACAGAACCACTGAAGCAGAAGATCAACTGCGATGTTGTATACCGTAACCGCGTACTGAGTTTCTATTGTACCATTCTCTTCAATCACAGAACACGTTATACTGACAAACAGTAACCATGAAACAATGGGCAATGTATTTTATACATGAATATGTATTACTCTGATTTGTTTACTACCAACTACAAGTGACTCTGCTCATATCTTAACGTCGTTGCTATTTCGGTTGGTTCAGTGTCGTTCAGTCCGCGACGCGCGAACCGAGTGCAGTTCTATATCTAGTACTCTAATAGTATTCCAAGGTGCAATTGTTGTATCCTTACATTGTGAGTCTGTATTCGTTTCATTCTTATTGTCTTTTATCACTCTGTACACTGTTGTGGACATGGTATCCAACTGGTGAGAAACCAGCAGACTGTTGTGAAAATCGATCAACAAAAGCATTGTCGATAGTCAACAAAGACGTTGCGTACTTTCAAACAACCATTGCTACTGAACGTTCTCTTAGTCTTGACCTCTCAGTCTACTCCCCCAAGTTAAATCGTTGTTGCCTGGTGCGTTCATGTAAGTATGCTAATCAGTCTTTAATAGGCGGCCGGTGAGATAAAAGGTGACTATCAACATATTTTGCTGCCTTAATAGGAAAGTGGGTAAAAGCAGTTAGTGGTTTAAAAAGTTACCTAGACGACCAATACCCAGAAAAAAGTTATTATAAATAAAACGACGCAAAGTCGAAAGTGACAATCGAGTAATTCTCTCTCATTTTTCTCGTTAGCTGATTATTACTAATTTCCTTCTCCACCTTTAGGTCGAGCAATTGGTACTCCCTAAAACAGGTCTTCCACTGGCTTACGAAAGAGCCGAGGCTTCAACAACCCAAATATAAATCGCTAGCCTGGTATGATATTCGACGTGACGCGCTTCTGTCGCAAGGGATCTAAGTACGAGTTTATGCGGCTCCCTAAAGTTGATCAGTTTGCATGATTAACCAGATGAGGTCGTGTGTCTTCCTCGATGAACTATTGTCCAAATCCACTGAGAACCGTCATAATGAGGGGTTTGATCAAACACCAAGTGGTACCTTTCGGAAAATACATCCATGTGAAGAAGGTTATATGCTGGGTGACCAGCTATTCGGCTAATGTAGGAATGTTTGCATAGCTGAAAGGGAAACGTAAACCTATCCATCTCGATAGCACAGTCAACAGCTAATTTTACTTCAGGAAGCTGAAAGTCCACTGAGAAATCCTTCTCAACTTTCAAGTAATAAATCCGTGGTTATTTATCGTTAGCCAATGAAACGGTACGATGTCATGTAATAACTGAAAAGTTACTGGTAAAATTACAAGCAACGGATAATGCGGTTGAGCATTTAACAAGCATAGTAAATGTCATTGGCAATGAATATGCAGTACCTTACCTCCCTTATTTTTCTAACTACAATGAAATCGTATCTGTCAATTATTCTGTCAGTCACTTGTTCAATTTTCCTAATGACAACTTTCTAATGGTTATTTGGTGTAATGCTACTTAATCAGCCAAACTTTAGAAATGATCAAAAACAGTTATATCTGTTCAGAATTCGTAGCTCAGATCATAACGTAAAGCGTAATCAAAACTAGCAGATGCACATCGATTGAAGTTGAATTGTGTAACAAAGCGTGTTGCTGTGTTGTTAGCGCCATTTTGGTTTTCATTCATGTCAGTCGTGTGCATGGTTTACTGGACTTCTGGTTCAAATCTTGTTCCTATTGTCTTCTTTTAGAGGACTATCGCTGGAACCCCCTGCTTTGGAAGAACGCTGTCTCCTAGTGTCTCTACGCTGCCAAACGTGGTCCACGAGAGTAACGGATAATCAAGTAAGAGTGGTCGGCTAGTATGTTACAATATGACACCAGAATGTGTCTTATATTACCGTGAATAACTAGGTGTTGCAGAATGACAACGCGCCTGCTTAATGCCGTCGTCTTGTGCAGTGTTACAAGAATTTCCACTGTGGTATGTCATTTGAGTATCGCGCTCACAGCTGCATTTACGCCCCATTTCACTACAGGATGAACAGGATTCAAGTTCGTATTCCAAAGCACCAGTCTGTTTTACAGAGTAAACAACCTCTTGTTCGGTCTCTCAGTGAAGATCTTTTAAACTGTCGAAGTCTGGAAGGAACAAGTTGCCAGCAGTCCGATTTTTGTACTGAAAAACTAGTGTGCGAACTCACAACAGTATCCGAAGCACGGGATCCATTTCAACTCTCCATCGAGCACGTCTCATAGGGAAAGGTAGGAAATAAGAACGAAACGAAATATGGCAGTGGCGCAAGAAAACACAATAACCCAGAGTTGAACCAATTACCAAGTCAGATCCAGGTTCACCCAAATGCCTTTAAACTAAACGGTACGTCAACAGTTGTGTAAACATACACATGGGCTGCCTGTAACAACATATTTGTAAACATTTTGGCATGTTTTCGTTGAACTCGACAGATACATGTCATGAGCGTTTTTTTAGCAAATGGACAACATACAGTGCGTGTTTTGTCACTGAACCGATAAAGTGAAGGAGAAAGAGGGTGAGCTCAGTGACACTTCGTAAGAAGAATTTGTCAGCAATGTTATCATTATTCCAATGTCTGTAAGTTGTGGCCTGGAGCACTTGGAAATTCACGGATAAGAGAATCAGCGTTTAGACTGAAAGCAAAACAGCGTAGTGTTAGCTAAGTGTTAGCTACGGTTATCAATTCAAATTTGAAAATAACCGTTGGAGTATAAGGTATGTTAGTGTGAGATGAGAATGTATGAAATGAAAAGAATAACCCGGATTTGGTATTTAAGCGTGAGACAAAAGCAGTGCAGCAGGTAGTGACATGCTAAATCTGACTACAGGGATCTCACGTCAGTTCAAAGTTGCTAAGCTAACATCACTACTGGATGATTGAACAGTTCACTTGAA
>JTDE01000234.1:55397-69776 GCA_014338405.1 Paragonimus skrjabini miyazakii | reverse complement strand
AGCGTTACTCAAGTGTGTGAAACTGTTCACAGTCTGAAGCGGATTACCTGCTATAAAGAAAGTAGGAGTGGAACTACCCCAGTCTTGAAGCAGCAATTTGTACTTTACTGGTGCGAAGCGTATTTCATACAAACCAGCCCGTTCATTCGCCATAGTCTGCATGTCTTCGGCAAGGGGGCTAAGTGAAACAATGTCGTCCGCATACTCCCGACCGGTCACTCTAGCGCCAGGAAGAAACTCAACACAACTACCTTGTCAGCAAGCTGTATACCGAAGGCTTCGGAAACGGCTCACTATCGCATCTTTATTCGGAGTGGAGTGCAGAAATGACCTAGCTGACTATCGGTCAGTAGTGTTACATTCAGTGGTCCCTAAATTGATGGAAAGCTTACCAGACAACTCTTTTGAGACTGTGGTAGCAAAAATCGATCTCAATACCAACGAGTAGCACGGCTTCCATAAAGAATATTCATGGGTCACAAATCTGCTTATTGCCCGTGACTTTTGGACGAAGGTCGCCCACTTAGGATTGACCATTGTTGTAATACCGCATGAGATGTTCACACCTTTCTGTTTAGTCGAACACCATTTTGGTGTGGAAACTCAACAGTTACGCCTTCGATAAACGATTGTTCGGGTGGCTCAATGAATGTAGACTCAGTGCGAAGGTAAATAGACAGTTCCCTTGCCAAACAGCTGCATTACGCAATGGTTCATCTTAGGACATCCGTTGTCCACTTTGTCCCTTCTTGAACTACCCAAAATAATCAAGTGATCGACACTGCCGTATTCCGATAACGCATAACTCTGGCGTGGTGCTCAGAAGATGTGGAAACCTTACAGAGCGACCTGGATTGTCTGCACCATGCAGCCATGGAAATGAGGTCCTACAATGTCAGCAACTGCAAAGTACTGCACATTTGCCGTGGAAATTAGGCTCACTGTTATCTTGGCGACGCTAAGCTACTCGGATCAGTATGCGAGCATTCCACTCAGAAGTGGTTTCAGTTATGTTAACTTCCATGGCCTGTCTAAGAATGGAAACAGAAGTACGCTTGTCGTCTTCACCTCAAAAATGACCTGACACTTCCGAATCTCCAGTGTCGAGGCACCAGAATAATTGTGTGGCTGAGGAATGTTGTGCTGATAGCAATTGCGGGCTGGTGATCTGCAATCGACAGCACGTCATGCACGTGTTCATCTGCTGGAATGAAAGGGCTACAGCCAATCAGGAGTGTCCTGCTAACCTTGCTGCCATTTGTCCGACATCTGTCGATTAGAGAGCCATGCACGACTCAAGCACCAGCAGAACGCTGGGTGAGAGGCACTGTCTGCCTCGCATCTCCTGACCAATCGCCTAACTGCCACCTACTGTCACCCATGTATCTGTTTGTAACTAGAAATACAGCGAAGCAGTAACTGCACCCACAGCTCGCGATTTTTGATTTTTATTGCGCCAGACTAGCAATGGACTCGAGGTAGTTCACCACCTGCTATTAGTTTCACGATTCCATTTGGTGCAGGAAATTTCCCACACAGAGAGACTGGTGGAATTCGTCCAACTCCCAGTGAGTGACAAACATATCAGGAGAGACCCATTTCTTACCTACAAAGTACTTAACGCTCGAAGTCATCCACTGACACACCTCTTAGCAAAAAATAAACGAACTTCGAAGAGGCTGCTCGCCGAAACTTGGTCACCTAAAAGGTAGGTTACCTCATAGACCTAACTGTTTGACGATTGGTGTCTGTGCACACTGGAATACATCGTTCAACTCTGTGGTCACTGCTGACTTGATTGGAATTGGCATGTACTTGAGAGATAACTCGCACTTCTGGTTTCCTAACCATCTTCTCAGCTCAGTCTCGCAAGTAATCAAACTGCATATCCTACGGAACGCTGTTTCAGTGTGTTTTGTTGGTTGTTGGCGGTATTGCGTGTCAGCAGTCTCACTGAAGCTTCTTTTTATTCACTCCTCTGCACGTTTTCTTTATAGTTATGAGCCGCCCAGCAAAAGTTTTCACGACCAATAGGGAAGCAGGAACGCAAAGCCACATGTCGTTCTCCCTCCTGTGACAGCCCACGAACCTACAAACCAATGCTATAACATTCAGTATGTACGATAAAACTACTTCACTCTCAGTCAAACTAATACGGACTTACCATGAAAATTTTACAGACGATATTCCCATAATTGTACTGCTCACAATACTTGGACTGTTTGATGTTTTACGAACGTCATTGGGTCTAAGGTGTGCAACGCAAACCTTGCAATGTCTCGTGCGTACCCAGATAGTTTCAATACCAAGAAACATCCTATACATTTGTTTCCAGTTTTTCAACACCTGAATAACAGCGACATTCTCGTCAATCCTGCTAGACGTGAATTCCGTATCCTATCACTGGACAACCTCAGACGCCATATCAGCTAAGCTAGATTACAACTGCTTACTCACAACGTTATCGTTAACGGAAATTTTTTCAACCCATTTAGGTAAATTAACTCGGGTTAACTAGTTTCTCACTCAACCTTGTTGAAGCATGGAATATACTCACCAGTTTGTTACTTTTCGAGTAGAACAAACACGCAGAAGTATTTGCGAATTCAGTCAATTCATTAAATCCAGTGAAACAGATGATCGCAGAAGCGACAGCAATCCACCGTTTGAACCAATTCTGTCCCATCAGCGTCAGATTTGGTTGTCGGAGCCGTTTGATAATTAGTCGATGACAACAGAAAATCCACATCGTTCTCTTTTTACTCATGTCAACCAGCACAGACTGGCTACAGTACGTTCATCCGTAACTTACCGTGGGTTTATCTAGCAATCCAGAACTTCCACTATAGTTGAAGGAGGTCGATTTTGCGTTTATCCTGGGCACAGCTGAAGACCTGTCAGCCAACCCTGATCGCTTTTCGTCTGCGGACATGTCATTTGGACTACCCATTCCAGTGTCCATCAGATATTCCATATATCAAAGGGGAATAAAACGCTTTAGATGACGCTGTATCGCAAATTCAACCAACAGATTTCCTGTTCGACAATTATGTCGATTTTGCGCACATGGCTATACATCAGACCAGGGATCCTCAAAAGGATGGATACCAAATCTTATTGAAAACTGAGAAATGACACTTCGATCACCAAAGCCTACGGTTCTGTAAGAAAGGCAAAGGAGCGTTGTTGACACTGTTAATAACCAGGTCACTACCAGAAGTCACAATCCGAGGAACTTAGTCGTGAGTTTTTTGTTTGGTTAATAATGAACAAAGTTATTGATGACTCTGTATGTTATCGTTTGGCATTCTAAAGTCTGCTAATTACTTCGGAATACGCTTTGCAGTCTCAAAATGCAAAGTGCTTCTGCAAGACTACTGTGATTACGTAGATTTAATGTTAACTAATGAAGTCATGGAGGTTGTTGACCGGTTTGTACACCTAAAAAGCTGCATCAGCGGCGGCGGCGGAGGTGTAGGGAATGAAGTAGAAGCGCGTATCTCCAAGGCTAGGACGGTGTCCGCTAATCTGTGGCACCTGGGGCGACAGAGGGGTATCTCTCTGAAGCTTAAGGGTCGCGTATATCAAACAACAGTGAGGACTGTATTACTATGCGGCAGTGAAACCTGACCACTCGGAGTAGAAGACTTGAACCGTCTTCAGATGTTTGACCACCGATGTTTGCGTTTAGTCGCTCGCATCGGATGGCACCAACGAGTGAGCAACGAGGAAGTTAGAAAGTGGGTGTTTGGCACTGATTGTCAAACGAGTTCTACCGTTCCGTCCTAACACTTGCACAGACTTAGGTGATTAGATCATGTAGTAAGGATGCCAGCTAATCGTCTGCCACACCGAGCACTGTTTGTCTATACTGCGGTCGACTGGTACAAGGTGCGAGGTGGACAGATGATGACCTGGTGTAGACAAATGAAATCGTTCACGAAGGGATTGACGACTGTAGATCGGATTGGTCTTCCGGGCTGGGGATCTGGCGACTCACAGAGTCGATGACTGGAGACGTTAGGTGAGATGGCGGTTAACCGAGCTCAGTGGCGTGACTGTTGTCGTTGTTTGTCCGAGTTGTCTGTGAAGTGAGTGCATTTAATGACGCGGCGCAGTGGAAACCGTAATGAAACTGTTTTGCTGATGACGCTTTATTTTCACCTACAGCTTGGTCGTTTGTTTGCATGGTTTATGCACCTTGATGTTGTACGTTTGAATGTAGTGGTCAAGTCCCCTTCCCTTTCCCTTTCCTTCTTCTCTCTTGTTTATTGGATTTTTTTCTGTTTGTGGTTATGTGACAGTTAAGCATCAATGTGAACCACTGATACATTGCTGTCTATGATGATGATAATGGCGAATAGGTCAATATCCACAAAAACTGTTTGACATTTGCCGTCTGGCTCCTTGGGGAACTGAGTAGTGTTATGGGTTCACTTAAAAGCCGTCATCGCTTTGTTCCTGTTGGACTGCTCATTTCCGACGCAAAAATTATCATCACCGTAGCGCTTATAAAGTGTAAAGTATTTAATAGCTGTACTCAATCTGTGTGTCTCCAGTCTGCCCATTTCAACGTCAGCTAACAGGCGAACCAGAGGCGAGCCAATTGCCACTCCATTCCTCTGTCAGTAGGTTGTTAAGCAGAAACTTAACGTTACTAGTACAAAGCACTAGAAGCTTTCGGTTCATCTTTTCGGATGCCCACGTGTTTATTGTTACGTTCGATATCATCACATAGGTAGTCAGTTGCCTTTTGTAGAGGCGGGTTCGTAAATAGTGAGGCGACATCGAATTATAACCTTCTTTGACTGTTTAGGTATACATATTCGATTAAGTAGCTGAACTGAAACGTGTCCCGGATACTATGTTTTTCTAGCTCCAACCTGATAGGTTCGAACAGACCGGCGAGCAATTTGACCGGAGCATGGTAAGACAGGTTGTACATATCTAAAATGGGTCGCCAAGACAGACATTCTTTGCGCACTTTGGGCAGACCGTATAACCTAGAGATTAGTGTTCTAGTGAGATGGGTGCGCCCGGAAGTGGCCTAATCAGCTATCCCTTTCTGTTTTATCCGGCGCAACGTTTTGCCTGGGGTGTATAATTAAGATACTGATGGCATGAATCAATCAATTTTTATTTCAATCTTCCTTCATTTGAAGTTGATACTGAAGATAGGGCAGCTAACTGATCGCAGGAAGTTCCAAAATGGACTTTTAAATCAAACAGGCTATTCTTACGGCATTGACAGCAAAAAATAGGTCCTAGTGACAGTGCGTCAAAAAAAATTCTGTTCAGATTTAAGGTGGAGTTCTGAACATATCGCTCGAGATTATTTGGACGTTTGGTGCGCGATTCCGTAGGCTTCTAACGATTGAACAGTGGGCAAGATCAGCCAATTCCAATTGGTTAACGCTATGGGAGAACTGGGGCAGCTAGCGCCTGTCAGCTGACATGCAGTGGGAATGCGTACCCATACATATTTATGTGCAGTGGTTTCGATCCAGTCACCCTGAATGAATGAAACAATGTGTTATTGTTTATTGTTTAGTCCGGATACTGATATATTGCGTGACCTTTGCCGAATACTACTGAATTGTCCATTTGCCACAATTCCATCGAGCTGTTAAAGGTAAGAACGTAACAGTTGCCTGGAGCGCGGTAGGCGAGCTGATGTATCACGGCTTAATCGCAAGAAGTTAAATAAAGGAGTCTGTGAGAGGCTCATGATTGGCGAATTCAACGACTGCATGGATATCCTCACAATGTAAGGTGATGGTGATTAAGTCCATGCGCGACCTGATATCTGGTCAACTGTGAGCTGTAAGTTAACCTTCCTGAATCATAGCGTCAGTTACAAGGACTTACTGCAAGGGAATTTATTATCAATACTGTTCATCCACAAGTACCAGATATCTCGAGTGGCTAACGGTAGGATCGGTTGTTTCTAACCAACAATGAAGTATACGTTCTCTTACAGTAGAAGCGCTGTTCTCCACAAAGTGATATGCTGATTGTGTCGTCTTTTGTTTAGCGTTGTATGACAGTCGAGAGCTGGAGTCAAGTCTTACGAAGAAATGGATGATACAGCCAGGTTATTTGAAAATCGTTAACTAGAAGAATGTATGTCAATATGCAAACATATCTCAAGCGAATGAGGTTGGGAAGTAATCACATGCGTGATGAGTTGAGTCATTTGGGAGTACGAGCTGTGCCTTTATTATGGAAAATCCGGGTCGGCTAATCGGTGCTGACGGACCCTGACAATAGTATTTTCCAACAGTACTAGGTGCACACGTGTAAAATGTATGGACTGAGAGATGATTGCGGTTTGGAATTAATCAGTGTGACACTGAAATTTTCACTAGTAGCAGGGGGTCATCGAATCGATGCCAAGCTGGGGGCGTATTATTAACTTCGGTTGGTCAGAATTCAGTCTTATATAACACCGATAGTTTACGATCAACTGATTATATCTAATCTGAATCACGTCTGCCACTTTTTAATTTTATCTCTTCTTATCCCGTTTATTGCATTGACCGTTTTTATGGTTAGTCACTTAACCCGAACCGCCCGTGCGTCTGTAAAGCTGTTGCGACCGCAAAAGACGCTTGGCTTTCGGGATCGTTTGTTGCGCAAACGCCCGTATAGGTCATGTCAAAAATCAAACCACAAACGCGTACCCTCATTTGCGCGTTAGACATGCATTCACATAGTCATTGTCATTCGCCTTGATAGAACTTCTGCCGTAGCGCGTACAAACTATTTCGATAATCTTTTCTTGTTCTTCGTCTTCCTGGCGTTCGCAGTTTGCCCTTTTCTTCCTGAATGTCTCCTGTGGGTTACATACTACTTGTGAGCAGTACACTACTCACAACGAAACTGCCTGTCATACAACAAAGCTAGGGGACCGCTAAATGCTTGAGTTTTAAAGACGCGAGTCTATCAGATGTTAAAAGTAGAGACTGGTAGCTTGCATTATGTTATGTGCTATCGAACCGGATGGGCCTCAGTAACGAAGCACTGCACGAAAGCCGGAGTGAATGTTGCGCAGGTCCGCATTCACACTGTGAGTACTAAGTGGGTAATATAGGTAGAATATACTTGTGGTGAAATAGCAGGTGGTTGGATACAAACTCTTATTCAGGTACTGATCAAAATTCGGTTGTAGATTTCTTTGGAGGAATGTGTGACGAATACAGTTCAGTGGATTCATCATTAAGTCGGTTCCTGTCAGCCGGTGAAGATACACTTAACGACAGTCTCAGGACCGCCTGTTCTAAACGCCTGGTTACTAAACGGATGCAGAATGGTACCGCGTTATGTAAAACTTAAGCCAATCAGGGCTCTCGCGTCATCGGTATCTACTCGAAGGTCTATGTGGACGTCTTGGTGATGTACTCTTCTATTGATTTTTTGTAACTTGGTGCTATCTACTTCCGGTAGACTAAAGGATTCATCGAGAAATTCACAGAAACTAACCGGTGTCTTTCTAGACCTGTGGTCAGCATGTTTAAGTGTGGCCTGTTTGCAAAACTGACCTAGTTGGCTGTTTTTTTGCTAACCAAAGTCACTGACCTCATGTAGCGTGTCGATTTCCGATCATGTTGTGTCTGAATATTTTTTAGCCAATTCAAGGTCATCACAATAAACGCAAGCGTGCAAACGTACTGTTGGTTTGAACACAACGGGGTTAGAACCACTGCGCACACCGAAGTGAATAAAAGTGTAATGAGATTTGGCGTTAATTCAGGTCAGTACTTGATAGAAAGTCATCGGTTTTGGTAAAGTATGAATTAGTTCAACTCAAATTTTTAGCTTACTTCTGAATCAGAAGTTTTTAACCCTCTCCATACTTGTAAGCATCCCTCAGGAATACAATTCCAATTGATTCTTAGTTTATATTAAAGCATATTTTGTCTTCGCAGTGCACTGAGATTACGGCCTGGTGTCTCGGGTATGTTTACTTGATTAACAGTCCAGTAAGTGGACTTGGGTTCGAAATTACTAGTATTTGGTTTATAAACTCAAACAGTTCTACAGCATGATGAGTTGTAAGCGGGAACTTCTAACTGAAAAAATTTAGATTTTTCTGTCTCATTGCGATCAAAATATAACTAACAGCATCTATCTCGTTTACCACCGGAAGCCGATCGCCGTAAAAGAACACTATGGATAATTTAATGTACATATCACACAGATCCTTAGTTAGTTGCAACACCTATATGCAATGGGTCATTTTCCAAAGCACTACCGTCACATCGCATGAAACTTGATTTTAGCACGTAGGACCCTCCATCAAACCCAACATTGCTCAAGAAAGGTCAATGTGCCCAACGAAATTAACCACTCCAGAGATAACTTGCTAAAGCTAAAACGTCAAGTGAATCGTTCGACGTTCATGAGACACTCATTTAGCGTCCAATTTGAAACAATCTACCATAAATCGACGTCGATAGTTGACTTCAGGCACACACTTGATGCACATAATCCGGACACCAAACCGAATATTCGGATGACTTGGTCATCAGGATCATTACGGTACAATGAAGATACTCTCGATCTCTCACCGTTGTTCCTAGCCCCCTGTTGTTTGCTATGTTTTGCAGTATAGTTGGAAGTTATCATCTAATTTTCTCTATCTTAGTCTTTTTTTATTGTTGACGCTGTGAAAATGAAACAACCTTCAAACTTGCACTTTCTTTCATAACCGTTCATCAAAAATTCGGATGTAAATAAACATTCTCAGTTTCCCCTTAATCAGTGAATTTCTTGTAAATCCTATGCGCCTGTGTATCAACAAATCGCCGTTGTGCTGCTGTTTTCAATGAACAATCGGCTGTGGCAGATTTGCTGGATTCACAAACCTTGAATTAATGTGTGATACAGTTCGACGTGAAATTAACAATATTGGTGACCCGTAGAACAACGTCAAAGATAACTGTTGCGTTACTTGGCCTTGAACCTAGCAAGGAAAAATTCACTAAGATGGAAATGGTTCAAGGTTATCGGAAATTCCGAAGGATGTTTGGGATTAATCAAAAATGACTACTACAAATGACATTCGCAAAAAAGGTGTACACATCGGAGATTAATGGCTATTCCGGGCTGACTGTCCTAAACGTCTGAAACCACAAAGATGATGTAAACGCCTACCCCAGTAATTCATATTACATGTCAGTTTGTTGACAGTTCGTGTTGAGCGCCATCATACTGGAAAGTGAACTTTCGAATACATGAACTTTTATTTTGCTAACACTGCCCTAACGCCTTACGTGTACGCTAGTATATCTATGTACTGGACAACCCTTTAACGCTCCTCCGTAACTGAATTAACCATAACTGCTGGAGATTTCAAATCGGCCAACGTGAGTTACCCAAAAGTTCAGGCTTTTTTAATGTGAATTTCTTAAACAAGAAAGATTATCCGCCATTATTAGGTTCACTAATGAAAATAAACCCATGAATTTGGTAAATTTTCGTCCGCACTCGCGCCGACGCCAGAGATTGGTGGATTTTTATTCACTTTTGTGGACTGAATAAATACTCCAGCAGAGTGTATAAAATGTTATCGTCTGTCAGCGTTTGTATCATTCACGTTACCTCTGATGAAAGTGGATAATCTATTTAGTCAGCATTTCACATTCAGCCCGGAGTATGATCTTCATTAAATTGTTTGACTCAAGACAGTCCGGTAGAACTGACCATACTGACTGGTGGGGAGGAAGACATCTGACAAGTGTTTTAAGTATGGAAGACAGTCTGATGGTCATGATTCCACCTGGATGAATTAAGTGAAATAGTACATTCGTGAGAATTCCGAGGTGGGCCTTTTGACGATTGCATGGAAGTTTCAAAAATACAATAGTTTGTTCAATCTATTTGCTTATAGAGTGTTAGCTGGTCAACCCGGTGAATTATGGAAGTCTTTCGTGATCGCAACACCAGCGGTTCGAACTACGAGGACTTGCTAAAAGAATATTTACTAGCAAACTTTTTCAGATAGAAGTGGTGATAATAATTCAATCCCTCCCCACTGGAGTAGCGACGTGTGTCTATTCCGTGATGTTCACCAAAGTGAAATTACTCGGCATTATTACGTATGAGAATAAAAGCACTTATTTCTTCTGAGCAATTTCCTGCTGAGTGTCTTGGTAAATTGAGGTCCAGTTGTGCATTGTGCTCGGAATAGTGTATTTGGTCAGGCGGTGACTTAAGCGACAGGTAAAGTGACGTGCCAGTCGTTTCTTCAAATCTTCAGCAATATCCAGAAAGGGTCTCTTAGGTTGCTGTTATATTTTAACACGATTTAACATCTTGAACAGTGGACGTTCACTCCTTATATCCTGCTGAATGCAGTCCAATTTTTCCTGTATTGTTACACAAGGCGATGGACGTTTCACTTTCATCCGTTACTACAGCGAAGTTAATGCCATCCAGACAAATAGGGATCAGGATTGCAAACAGTGGTCAAGGCTGCAGGCGCGATAAGCGAGGTCAGAATGATCAAGACCCAGGAACAGGATTTCAGATGACGCAATATGAAACGGATAAGGAAAGTTAGGTTAAGAGGTCAAATGGTCAGCAGTTAAGTGAGAGATGAGTAGAATTTTAATAAGTACTTTTACGTTTGACTGAAAATCGGAGCTATCAAATGCCTCATTTAAGCTGGCTTCGAGGCACGTAAGAATGACAGCAGGACAACGCTACGCAGGTAGAGTACAGGTACAATTACCCGAGTACTTTACATAACTGAATATAAATGAAGAAAACAATCTTTGTGTAATCGCTGTGATAATGAACTGTTTCCGTGGCAAATTGACTTAAATTCTGATGCACGCCTGCATTGGTAGCTCAGATTAATAACACCTTGAGATATTTAGTTATACCGGAAGGGTGATATCTGGTCTTGTACTAAGTTCTTGTTAATTAAGCCAACATCGTTGCGCCTTCCGAATCATCAGAACTATCAACGCAAACTCCACAGTCGTTCACTTAACAGCTCGTGCAGGGATTGAATTTCCACAATTTTTCAAGCATTCGCTCACCCATTTGTCTTTAGGCGTACTCTTCCCGTGATGAACCCATGACCCGCCAACCTGCCTACTGCATTCCAATCGACCCCCAGTCCTGGATGTTTGCCAACGGACTTGATGGGACTGTGCTTTGTCAAATAAATTCCTGCTGGCATAACAACGACAACAACAACAAACTGGTTCTTTCACTCTGGGTGAGTGGATTTCAGTCGGCCACTAGGCTGCCTCTACCACCGTTCAAAAAGCAAACTATCGTGCTTCCCACCAGTTATTGAATCCACTACTTTTCCAGCAGCTGCTGAAGTAGATCGGTAGATAAGAAAGATCGCTGGAAAGCAGGGTCAACGAGCATACTACAAAATGACTGGGAAAAACATTGATTCATCCGCTACTGAGTAACACTTGGCCAGGTAGAATGGCCGCCTTACCAATTCTTTTCGACATCCATCGTTTTTTGTAGAATCCACATCACCAAACACCAATATGTTACCTAAGCATCGGCTTGAACAACAATCCAGTATTGAGGCACGTGTGTGTCTCAAGCTCGATTACAAACGGTCAGCTTCAAAACAAACTGCGCTAACCAGTAGTTCAGTAATTAGGCAGTAGAAAACTGAGGTGAGAGGTTACAGATAAGTTTTGTACAGATAAATTAGCGCAGTGGCTTTTCTGAAGTGGTGAGACGTTCATGGTTAGCCATTCAAATATGGATATTACCCAATCATGCGGTTAACACTCTGAATAAGAAACGTTTGTTGTTAAGTCCAGAATTATGTACTATCGACATTATGGGCTGTATGTTGTTTCAGAATTACTTTGAAGAAGCATCAATTTGCACACATCAGTAGCGTATCTATTGTTCAAATTACAAATCGTACTGTATTTTCGTAAGACACTGTGATTTTATTGCTTCGCTTTTTGTACCTTCAATGTACTTTGATCAGTACACTCTATTTTTCTATATATGCCGCCAATGTTGTTTTACACAACATACCAATTCATCCACAGTCATATTATACCTTATACAATGGCTTACATGACGTTACTTTCATCGTTTCATATCCGATGATTTGTTTGTGCGCTACGGGACGGACAGCACATTCACTGACTCTGTTAGGTTTCCACAACACAACTGGAGCGCAACTACCACCAGGGAGTATTAAAACCTTTGTGTTTCACCATCTGTTGAAGATGGTTCAGAAGTTTACTTTCTGGTGACATGTTCAGTTATCTCGCCTTCTCCCCATTTGACCAACGTTTGCATATCAGTTGCAACACACTTGATTCACTGGGCCGATTACAGTATTTTAGTATTACGGCACTACATGTCCGTGTGTTGGAACTGGTCCAACAGATTAATACCCACTCTGTAGTCACTATCGAAAACCAAGCGACAGTGGAAAGCAAGGACTCAGCGCGTTGACGCTCGTGTATTAATATCGACCCTGGAAAATAGAGTGCACAGAGAAAACACGTCAAGTTAGCAGGACACGGAGCGAGTTGTGATTGTAGCCCCGGGACGGATATTACAAATGGGGTAGCTTGACTAAAACAAAAGTAGGCAAAAAGCTAAGATCATCAAAAATGTACAAGTGAATGCGACTATCAAAAATATCGTTTATTATAGTCGCTACACGTGGACTATTTTCCTCATATTAGCTACCCTGAATGTATGCTTTTTCCTATTCACTATTGCCTTTGCTTGACGTTATTCATTACCGAAACATAACGAGTTGACTAAGAAAGTCTTTTGATTTTGATAGACTTATGGTACACAGTTTCCGGTAGAACACTTGTTGTATCGATTTGTAAGCCTAGCAGTCGCTTACAGAAGGTTTGATATCTATGGTTGTGTACAAAGCGGTAGAAGCCTGTGACAATATCCCAACATATGGCAAATTGTTTAAACGTTTCGGGCTCTTTGTGATTGCTTTGCACGTCCGTACTTTTTCAAGCTACTTTGCAGTAGTTTAGGTACAATTAATGTAACCTAGGTTGTTTATCGCCAAAGTTTTTAGTAATCCTTCAGTTTTGTAATCTTATTGCTGCTTATGTAAGGGGTTTCGCCGACGCCTCCAACCCTTACGATGAGACTTAGTCTTGCAAAAAACAGTTGTTCCCGGCTGGTGAGTTCATGCGCACGTTAAAGCTAAATGCACATCTTTTAGGTTGAACAGAATTATAACTTCCATGTGGAACTTCAGAGCTAACGTTCAACAGTGTATCACAGAAGTACTATGGCTAGGTTACTGTCATACACTGACAGACCCGACAGCTATGCCAGAGTATAAATATATTCCCTCACTAGAACATCATGTGTACCCGGAACTGTAGTTGCACACATTTTTCAATCTCTGCATAATTTGCCTGCCCTGGTGCAATGCCTACTCCTTCAAACTTATTTGGTCCTAGATACTTCCGTCAGGTGTTATTCGACAGAGACTAATCCAGTGCCATAATACAAGACGGAATAAGCGACCGAGTTAATTAATATAAAACTTGTTTCATTTTACTTACTTCTTCAAACTGCGTTACTCGATATCGCAAGTGTTCAGTGATGCTATACAAATTTCTGTCCATGATATAGTCATATTCCACACTTTTGCTTTCAAGTACGTATATTTTGCACTGAGTCAGCAGTTCATGGTCTGTTTGCGTGATTCATTTCTTTGCGAAGTGAAATAATTAACACTGTACGTTTAGCAGATAAAATTCTTTATCCTAGCTTCTCATTTTGCCCTCTGAGTCGTAAACTTCTGTCCATTAACCTATCAGTTGTGTCATTTTTCCTGATTTGCTGACCAAAAGTCGCCCAATTGATGATGCATTTATTGAAATGTAGTAGCCTCGTTAACAAGGGTATTGATTGAATCGGTATACAACGTTTTAATGATGAGCAAAAGCTGGTCTTAAAAATGTTTTTCCATTCTTATCGTTCTCTGTACGTTTGTTTTTCAAAAGTCAGGTAAAAGTCTTTCACTAGGTCTTGTAACTTATATTTTTCTCACAAAATGGCACGGGATTACCAAGGTGTTTCAAGGCAAGCCAGAGTGGTATAAACCACTAGCTACTTGTGAATCTCAGCGAGTAACTTCGACATTTCAGGCGCCCTCTATTTTTGTTTGTTTAACCTGTTGGAAAATGCCAGTATATCGCTACCACAACTTCGCTTCCGAGTACATACAAAATGTCCTGATTCAACGTGACCTGACTTTGAAATAGCAATTCCATCAACAACGTTGTGTCCGTAGAGTCATGTTTTCCCACATTCTTCGCGGACGCGTTTATAACGAAATCAGTTGTAACGAAGCTTTGTTATGTCTAGTAACTTTGAGGGTACCGG
>JTDE01000234.1:29999-55297 GCA_014338405.1 Paragonimus skrjabini miyazakii | reverse complement strand
GCCGTATATATGAGACAGACAAGAGTATGGCTAAAAACCAGCTAAAAGAAATTCGTCTTTTGGACAACTATTTCATTGCAAGCGGGTTCGACTGTATTGGACTACATCTCCATGCCTCTTAGCACGACAGCCTAACGTCGAGCTGAACAATGCAACAAGTGATACAACTACAAAGTCCCGAGGTCTGTCACTAATATCTGTGGCCTGGACGATCTGAAGTGGTCACCTGCACAGTAGCCGGATCTAGATACACTTGACAATGACCAGAAAGTTTCAGAGGCAGGCAACCCGTATGTTTCAAGATGATACCCCAAACCAGGGGGTTACGAGAGTCCAGTAAGTTTCACGACAGAGTGATGATGGCTACCACTCGATCACCATAAAATAGATGTAGGAGACAAAAGAGAAGTCAGTTATGTATGATCAAAGAATGTTATCTCATGGAGGAATTTTCGTCACTTTTAAAATAAATCAGCCTATAAGAAAAAGTTTGTGCCAACCTTGGTACCGAACAGCCCATGTTGTCATAGTCGCAGCTTATCAGTTCTGGAGGGGTAGGTTATAGTGCACTCTATTTGATGTGGTGAGAATCACTCTAACTACCGCGTCAGTCATTCCATTCAGTGGTAGTTCTTTTTCATTCCCCCGCTTCCATGTTGTACATCTACAGATGCACGATAGGCTGCTATTCATCACCTTACTGTGGGTAGTGAAAGGTGCAGACCTTCAACAGACACTTCTTGATGTATCATCTTGATACAGGCAGTGTGCAATCACAGTTTTCCAACCAGTGTGGTGTACGCACGCAGTTGTTCGCAAAAACCGTGACTCATTCAGCCTGTCGTGTTAATCAAGGCGCTACTGACTTTGTGCAGCTGTGTCTCACGTGTTGATTTGTATTTCAATTCGCCTAACTGTGTTAAAAAGCATAAAGGTATGATTAGTCATTAGAACTGTCAGCACAATCTCTTTATAAAAAGGACTTGCAGGAAACCAGAAACAGCCATTTGTTAGTATGTTCTAACGTGGGCTCCACCGTTTTGGTTGGTGGTGCAGTTACCTACCCAGAGTAACATTCTACGCATTGTGTTTTGTATGGAAGATTGATTATGCAGCGGCAGTATTCATTTCTCATGGTGTGCACTTATTCTCACGTAATTCGGTTCGCTTCATCTCACATTGTGATGGGTGACCAAATCAGAAGAGCGATAGTTCCAACACCCAGTGGAATATATCAACGCGGCAGTATGATACATCCAAAAGCCCATAGCGAGTGCATTGCGGACAACACGGGCGACCGGATGAGCCATCACTCAACAAAATCGAACCAATAGGCGAGAAATAGCATGCAAAGAAACCGCGACATAAAGCGTCAGCTACACACACAAAATCAAGCAGAAGTGCACACGACGCGTGAGTGAAACCGTGGCTACGTTATGGACTAGAATTCCGGCTCATAAACGTTAGCGTGTGTGTGGAGTGAGAGTGTGCGAGTTGAACAATAAAGATCGTATTTTATTGAGCGGCTTTGTGCTACGATATCAATCAATGGGTTTCTTCTCGGTATTTTGCGTGCACAATTGTGTGAATCCCACTTTCATAATGAGTTCTGTCCACAGTGTTCTGTGTAACTTGTTGAACACTGTTTCATCAGACTGAATGCACGTTCAGGTTTTTAACAGCCTCTTTCTGAAGAGAACAAAAGATATTTTGTCAAACACAACGCCTGACTTTATACCTGTCTCAAGTTAATGCGATGGAATGTTGTGTGCCATCCCACAGTTCACAGTTGCATTTACTGTTTTCAACGTTAAACTGAACAGTACACATTGCAGCCTATACGATTCAGACATCATGAAGGTAGCACATACCCACGACCGGGACGCATACTATTGAACTTGTATGTGTCTACCAATGCTAATGTGAAACTCTGCATTCACCTACAGTCTGTTTCTAGCGGTCAGTTAAGGTAACACAATGTGAATTATTTTCCGCTCTAACTGTTGTGGTTCTGACTGGATAATCTACTTTCTTTCTAATAATCAACTAATCAATTGTGTATTGATTGGTAGATAATTACAACTAGATGACTTTTGAGCAACCATTACAAGTCGCACTTTTAGGCTCATATATACTTCACATTAGTAACGTTTATTGCGAGTTAACTACACGGCTAAGAATTGTGTGCCAGTTATCAAATTTAGATGTATGTCCAGAAAATTCTCACTATCACCTGTTAGAAAATCAAGGGTCTTCCTTGGACGGGTGTTAAAGACTAGCAATCCAAAACACCTATTACACTTTGTAAATTTATATCTTACTCGGTACATTCTTCCCATGTAAAGCCGAAGAAACATAGTTGATACTGATCGAACTGTATCTTCATGAAATGATGATAACGATGCTTTAAATGAATCCCTTTGATTATTCTGAAACCGATACATACTGTTGGCTTTGATTTTATTTGGACTTATCAGGCAGAGGAAGGAACATTACATCATGACAAACTTGAACTCCTGACAGATCACACCAACAACCTGAAGATTTCATTCCTACCGTTAGAGCGTTAACAATAGAGTGGTCCGAAAGTTTAGCCCCTTAATTGGCCAACTGGTGTTTCTGGCCATTTTTCGAAAGTAATACATCAGAGAGGTGACTTTCAAATATCGTTTCCAAGGTTAACCTGTCTGTCAGCAAAATAAACAACGGTACATCTGCTCCTCTTAGAAAGAGAACTATAAGGAAGAAAACGCTTGACGATATTGACGGAATGCGCAGACTAGAGGTTACTCAATGGTATAAAGGGTACAGATAACTTTTGTCTCAGTTTCACTGTGATGTCAAGATAAAGGTAAAATATGCTAAATCTCATCAAAATTCACGCTAGTAGAACCTATAGTTTACAGGATATGAGCTTTGACCAGCACCACTAAGGACTGGCGAATCAGGTCTCGTTCAAACAATTTATACCCGATAAATCCAAACAGGGGCGTAAACCGTCATATTAGAGTACCGGTTAGGAGTGAGCTTCAAGACCCATTTCTTCCGTTTACTTTCGAGTCTTCTTGGGTGTAACTAGTGAAAACCAAAAAAGGGAAATGGACAGCGCCTATCCCGACGGATTGCACGTGAACAAGTAGTAGATCAGATTTTAAAAGTTCATTGCAGCTAGTGAGCATTTGCTGTATACCCAAGAATGGATGTCTCTGAGTTACATCAATCAGCTATTCAGAAATCTGGAGTCACTGTTTGAAGCTGTTAGTCAAGAGAGCTGATGTGCAAAGCGTTGCTAAGCTTTGCTCCTCTTGCTTTAACTCGTAGTTAGCTGGGTTAGAGGGTCGGCTCCCGGTGGTTCAGCGGATATGTCAGTGGAGCTCATTGGCTTGTACTGGAGCTATGAGGTTTTTTCTTGTGCTTTCCTGTTTTCGCTGTGGTTGGGAATTACTGTGAGTTAGGCACTTCATCAAAGTACAGAAAATATAAGAAGTTGCTGGCCAACCAACAAGTCCAAAGTGAACACTGCTACACGCTGAAGCAGCGGTCTGGCCGATATGGTCATTTGGTGGCTTGCAGGATTCGGTTTGACAGTGACTGGGACACTCTGGATAACTCACGAAAATGTTATGGTCGAATAAAATTTTGGAATTAGCCAAGGATTACAAAATGACAACAGAGTTAATCCATGTTTTACATGCTGAGTACCTACTGACTGTGAAGAGATGCTGTCTACATAAGTGACCTGCCCACCTGTTATCCTGATTTGTTAGAATGATTTTCCGAGACCTTGATTTATTAAATCGGTGTTTGTTATCTGACTACTCAGTGCATAAGGGAATTTACAAATGAAAAGTAAACTCCCCTGATGATTTCTAAACTATAATGAAAGGTACGAGTTTGTTTCAGTACTATGGTCAGCTTCATTTGAAATCGATCATATTAGTTAGGCACTAGATGATGAGGGGATCATTTTTGACCTCAGAACAGCGTACGCAGTCGACATGACCATAGTCTCCGTCTCCTGTACTGTTGTTCGATGGATGTACTGAGGTCCTGGAGGTCGGCTATGACAGGTATGCCACGGTAGCCCGAGCACGGAATACACGGCTGATCTGTTCTTTACTGGTTGGCCCGGTAACACCGATTACAGTCGAATGGCCTTACAGACGGTTGACCAGGATTCGGATGGACCGATAACCCTGACGAAAGTGTACCTTAGATAATGTATACAGGTAAACAATCTTCGTCGTAAGCTGTAGACTGTTTGACATACTGAGACTTTCGTGTTGTGCACACGGGAAGTTTGAGAGAAGTTACTATCAGGTAATGAAAAGAGTCCCCAAATAGGATTTATTGTTAAAATCTGCTTTAGTTAAACTCAGGTAGTTGCTGGATCGAATTGAAACCTCAACGATGCACATGTTTCTATTCTCACAAAGTGATGACGGACAACAGTGACCGGCCACGGTGTTCGCGATCGCTTCATCCAAGTTTGGATGGGATATCAACACATGTAAGACATTTTCTTTCTTTCAGTCTTATCTGGGTGGTGGTGTTGATCCTACATCTGCGCCTGAAATACGCGTTAATGGTGGTGTTGTCGACAACTACGCAGATTTCTGCTACTAGGGTATCAATTTATCCACAGATCTGTCCGTGGACCGCGAGTTACGAGCTCGTGTGGTAAAGGCTAGTGTTGCTTTTAGGCATCTTGAAAAACGTGTCTGGAAGAACCACAACCTGAAGATGGCCCCTAGATCCTGCGTCCACCACTCATTGATGCCGCCTACACTGTTGTACGGCAATGAAAATTGTACAATACATCAGCGGAACGTGCGCTATCTGAACCGCTTTCATTTGTAATGTCTGGGCGCATCCTGGGCATGGTTGCAAAAACCGAAGTATTGTTACGAGCAGACATGGACGGAGTCGAAACCCTGTTGATGTTGAATCAGCTTCGCTGGTTAGGTCGCGTCCGTCGGATGGACGGTGACCGCATTCCAAAGCGACCACTGTAAGGGTGGGTAAAATCTGGTAAGCGAATTCCTGATCGTCAAAAACTGAGATAACATGGTGTTATCTAGGCAAGTCATTCGCGTTGTAACATTGAATTTAAGTCTTCAGAAGACTTATCTTTGAACCGGATGGCCTGGAAGAATACGATCCGAACGGACGTCCAAGAGTTCAACGAGCAGTTATTGCGCGACCGAAAGTGGAAGCGCGTGGTACGCAAGGGAATCATCGATGCCATAGGTCGTGATAACATGAATATATGGCGCTGCGATGTGTGCAGCCGCGAATGTGCTGGCCGCCTTGGATTAGTAAGACACCGGTGTACTCATACTGCACCGTCGGTGAATAGATGGAGAGCACCTTAGGCTCAATATATCCTTTATATTTTTGTTAATGATTACATTGACCAAGACCATGGTCGTTGGGCAACTAGTCCGCCTGTAGTGGATAAGTGGGCATGTGCTAGACCCTCGTTCACTAACAATTTAATACGCCTTTCCTGAAGATCAATAGAAACACAGTCCCAACAGGCATCGAACTAAAGAACGCAGCTGGGTTTGGAAACAAGCCGTATATTTCCAGCAATGTTTGGAAATATGGTAAGTAGTTAGCTCCAGCCTAGTTTGGGACCAGCGGCAGCAACCAAGAGGAGAAAAGAAAAAAGCGCGAGACGGGCCACGGCCCACTCGGCGGCACACAAAAGCGCGCCAGGCCAGAAGTACGTGGGACCTTCGAATGTGTTAAACAACGCTCGAGAAGGCTCGGTTTAGACGATCTTGAAGAATAGAATAATAGGTAAGTCGTTAGGAAAAGGACAAGTATTCGCTGGATGCAATTAGTTGCACGACTGAGGAAAGTGGTACTTAGTTCATATCAGACCTCCTATTGCAGGCGTACAGGGAATCATGCGTACAGAAGAGACAAGCGGGAAAACACGGTTGCAGCCGGTATCCTTAGAGAAGCCACATGATTGCTGGTCACTACACGCCGCTCTTTTCAGAAAATTGGTTGTCTGCGGTCTTCTATACATTCTTTTCTTCAGCTACGTTTATGTATTATACCATGAATGGGTTGCCTATTCCTTTCGTGGTCCAATCTGAATTTTGTTTCCCATTCTTACCCTACATAGAGTGCACTAACATGTGCTCGTATACTGAAATGCTTCTTGTACTACATTTTACACATTTTCCCTCTCAGTGTAGAACTTGTCATTGCAATCTCTTTCTGTTTGTTTTCCAAGAGCTAAGGGTTTCCTATCCATGCTAGCTAATCACTGAGCTAAACAGCATTGACCGGCTGGACAAAAAAGCCTCACTCATACACCTACCGGTCTTATTTCTTCGGTTTTACAACGGATACGTGGTGTGTGAGTGAGATCGCAAATAGTGAAGCGTAAGCCACTTGCGGTGATGGTTAAGCGCAGGCTTCCTTTAGCTTCGGTCACTGTGACAGACTAATCCTAATCGAATGCTGCCAACCGTGATAAGCTGACTGCCGATGAGCCATAAATCTGTGGGTAACTATCGTTTCTTGTTTGACCGATGAAATTTACAGTTGACATTTTGGTCTACTTTACCGGGCTACGAAATTGCCACCACAATATAGTCATTGAAATACTTATTCAATGAAGTGACGCCGCTTCTTTCGTACCAACAGTACCGCGGTAGCATGCTATCTGTCGTTTCACAGTGGACCGTAAGTGTTTTAACAAATTACAAGTTCCGCATCCTACTCTGCGCTCATTGCACAGTGATACCTTATCGACACAGTGTGGATAACCCCAACAAAATGACGACTCACACGTGGTTAATCGTTGTACCGATTAGTACTGATGGGTCGCACTAAGAGTCAGACTTGATTAAACCGGGAAAGACAATTGTCAGAACGTACATTTTTTTTGGACGCACCAGTACGATAGAAGTAGCCGCCTGCAAAGAAAGAGTTGGGCAATAACAATAACAGCTGTTGTGTTTTAATGCCATGTTCGGGATGACACATCCCAGTGGTGTAGGACTGACAATAATATAAAGCGGGGGCACACCGACAGCGCCAGTGACTATGACCCCGACATACTATCAGTGCGCCAAGCTGACGGTTCAGGCTGGGCTTGGTGACGGTCAGGACGTTAAAGCGCGGTGACGCCGGCGGTTGTACATTAAGCCGGCGACTCAAGTGTGGTGAAGGCACAGACATGTGACTGCCATGTACTGACAAGTGGGGTTCGCAGAGGATCGTGAACGTTACTACTGATGTGAGTACATATACCAGTGAAGAAGGGGATACAATTGAGAAGTCCAACTTAATTCTGAAGAAACGGAATAACTTTTCAGCGGCAAGCAATTTGAAAATGAACAAATTAAGTTATCATCCGTAAAGGAACAAGATGACGAGTTAAACAAAGCGAGTTTAGCTAATTACCCAGAAAGAAGTGACAAAACATGAACAACTACGGACGAGGTCATAGTTTTCTCAGTTCAATAGAAAAGCTTGTAAACCCTCAAAGAAAGGTCAACGTTTCTTATCTCAACGACGTAGTCTCCAAGCCCCTAATGTAACCACAGAATATACAACGAAATATTACCCCAGTCAAGTATTTATAATGACCTAGATAATCCTTAATAAGAATGCACCTGATGTTTTGATAAAGTGGGTCAACTTACTTGACGAGGAAAAAGTTTATTTGAATGAACTGTCGTAAAAACTATATCACCTGGCTGTTGAGAATCATGAACGGTTTATCTGTCTGATTCAGGTTAGACTCAAGATCATGGTTTGAGTTTTGATAATTCTGATGTTTCTTTTAGTATCACATTTGCATACAGCGACGAAGGGTCATGAGAAACTAGTCTGGAGTATGAGCAGCCTAATTCACGAAAAACTGGTGTGAGTCCAACACATATTTTTTGTGACACCTCTTTTTATCCACGATTCTAGAATTTCAGTCAACCATTTAACCGAACTATATTCTGAGTT
The DNA here is from genome assembly GCA_014338405.1 of Paragonimus skrjabini miyazakii. Lineage (NCBI taxonomy): Eukaryota > Metazoa > Platyhelminthes > Trematoda > Plagiorchiida > Troglotrematidae > Paragonimus > Paragonimus skrjabini miyazakii. Next base: position 47,314 of record JTDE01000234.1, on the reverse strand, counting down.
GATCATAGGATCAGACTAACAGATAGGTTTTGGGTTTTAGGTGGATCGTGCAAACTCGGGGTAACCAGATACGTTAATCTCACTTTTTCGAATGTTGTGATACCCGCTTATTTCAGCTGTCCTTGTTTGCTAAGTGTAAACCAAGATCGATCTTTGACATCCGTCGTTTCTTTGATTGTTGTTCCACCTAACCGTTGAGCATTAATTGTCGGAATAACAATAGGCTGATTCTAAAATAGACGTCTACACAGACGCCATGTTATTTGCTCTAACTAACCGCCGTTAGCGCCAGAAATTTTTCCCCAAGACATCCCTCACAACTGGCACCCACTTTATGTGTACCACCGTTAATTTCACCAAAGATCAAAACTGTTGTCTCATAAAATCATGACAGGTGTTCACATTTTGGTCGTGGAAAAGACATGTGATATAGACAGGGTCTGTCAAGGACACAACTAGAGAATAATGTTTACTTTTGAAAAGGATTAGCTAAAAAATCTACAGAACTGCAACAGCTACAATCAATTGTGAGTAATGTAATGAAATGAATAGTAATCAGCATTGCATATTATGTACCAGTTTTAACATTATGGATAGTGAAAGCTCACGTCTGCTGTCTTCAATTACACGATAGCTTGCTACTTCAGTTATCCCTACAATAATTTGATAAATATAATAAGAAGATATTTATGTTATTTTAAATCCGAAATAATTAAAAGCAGTAGATAGCTGACAACAACGACGGCCAACAGACGAACAGAACGGTATATTTGGGTATATACCAGAACTAAGTTTTAAAAGGACCGATCAAACAGATCGAGTAAAGTAGCTTACGAATCACATTCTGACTGTGAGAGGATAAGTATGGTTCCTAAAATACAACTTCTGCAAGGTTAAACAAAAATGTTGATGCTAAACAAAACACGTTGGATATGTACAATAAGGGAAAGGAAGGACAACCTTTTGTAAGAAGCCAACGTTTATCTCTGATCGTGATGAAGTACAAGCCGTCGACGATTAATAACTTAAACATAAGGCCACTTAAAACAGGAAGAGTGAATAGTACACGATTTATGAAGACACAAATAACAGTTTTTATATAGCATACTTAATACGTGATTGCACTCAGAAAATGTGTGCATACATCAGTGTTTTTGACACCAAAATAGTAAGGAGTTAAGTGTACCAGTCTAGAAACAGTAACGAAGGCTGAACGATAAGTAAGCTAGGCAGAGTATTATTCTTCCTTAAGAGGTGTATCTATAGAAAATCTGTCAAAAAACGTGAAGAATTACGGAAGAACCGGTATAAGACCGAATCGGTGCATGCTGTTTTTGTGGAGGAATGATAGTGACGTTTATTTATTCATCAGCTAGCTGTTCGCTAAAAATAACGTTAAAAACGTATAGCAAGTTCGATTGTTTTTATTCCCCCATATCATCCGGTTCACCTACTGGAAAAAAGTAGTGTTTATTATAACCTTACCTTCGTCTTTATTAATCAGTTATCACCAGTGCACCTCGATCACTTTGAATTAGCTTACTTTATCTTTGGCATTATCATGTACCTTCAGTATAATCTTTCTTTTAGTTTCACAGACCCTTGATTGTTAAAAACCATTCGTAGAAAACTTTAAAAGGCAACCTCAATTTCACACCGAACAACTTTGACGAGTTTTGGTAGCATGACCAAACATTGAACAAGACATGTGGGAATGTGTAGTTCACCACAAAAGCATAAAATCATTCCGTTTTAACAATGTCGTTCGTGTTATCCATTCAATAGCAGTCATTTTTGTGGCAAACAGAGAAACAATATTAAAAACCATATAATGGAATTTTATTTCACTTTCCCTCTAAAGGAAATAAACATACTAAAAATTGGACAAATGATCGTAACAAAGTTAAACAACCAACGTCTTTACTGTCATTTTTGTTCAGTATCACGTGATATGGTTTAGCATTTAGATGTTGTAGCCGGATGCACAACTTCGGTGACAATCGATACAGCCCTTATGATAGCACTGAGTTTGTGTGCCAGTTTGATCTCGGAAGCTCCACATGATGCACTGAAAGTCAACTCACCTCCCTGTGGAATGACGCTCACAGAGCCAATACAAAATATGGTGCTAGTCTAGACATGTGATGATGAGTTCATCTCCAGACCAGTAGCAAAACGGTCCGGCAACTGCACTCAAGGGATCGCCTAACCTCGATTCACTGTTCCAGCCAGAAGGAAACACTTAAAAGGCATAGAGCTTCTACGTTGGGTACGCGGACTGAAGAATCAGACCTCCTCGCACCATGTGCAAGACACTTCTCGAGGCTTTAAATGGGCACAGTTCTTTCGAACAAGTAAAAAGTGAATCAGTTATGCACGAGCAAAACCGGATTAACACAGCTTTAGCTTCAGGGTGTCACTAAACTATATAAAACCGCTGTTGAGCAAACTTTACAAATCTCCTTGATGTACTAAAATTTGATCTACACCCGATTGGAGATCACGGTGTGGAGCTTCGTAAACAGTATTTCTGTTCCCTGAACTGCACCGACTCAACGCCCACCAGAACTTATAAACCATGCATTTCTGGAGTTACCTCTTTTAAGAATAAGTGCTCAGACAGAAAGAGAGGCGTGGTTTCGAAATCTGAGAACAGACAGTTATTGACTGAAGTGACAAAATCGAACTGTGCCGGAAAATACAAAGAAGTAATGCTCGCTTGATCAATTTTTGGTGCTTCTTGAGCAATAATTAACTTAATGGTATTCTTTAAAGTACGACCTTCTAAAATGTATTGCCTTCTTTAACTTAATATGAACTCACATAAAACATTCGTTCGGTTGTTTTATTGGTCTAGTTCCTGAGCCTGAATAATCGTTTTACACATACTACCGAAACGTGACCAGTCTGGCACTATCCCATCCCGTGTATTATCCTACAGTTGCATGACCTCAACTTCTGAACGGCAAAGCACCGATCAGTTTATTTCTATTAATCCAACCGGTCTACAGATATTAATACTGCTGACCTCAACACAATAATTCTTTACTGTGTAACCTTCTCAACGAACTAGAAGCTAGAGATATTCTACAGTATACTTTCTTCCAGACAGTTCATAGAACTTCACTGTACTCGCAACGGACCAGACGTGAGCCTAGCGTGACTCACGAGCTCATGACTCTTCTGACAAAGTAACGTCTAAAAAACTGTATTGATAGGTTTTAATCTGCATATGTATTAGAGGGACAATTATCAGTCCACTGGAACTATATTCACTCTAATTGGTGGACTTCGTCTTTTATCAAACAAGAATTGTTAGTTGGGTCCGGTCATATTATGACTTTCATCATTGTGTCCAGACACCGATGGAACACAAAGCATGCACCAGCGAACTGATAGATCGGTTAGCATCGCACACTTCTACCTATGATATTCTTGTCTGTTTGTACAGTTGTGCTTTCCATAATATATTTCCATTTTTGTTACCAGAGTTGTTTCGGTTTTTCGTTCATCTATACTTAACAGCAATAAGCTATATAGTAGCACAACAGTTAGACACTATGACAATTTCATGAATTCGTTTGTTTTTTATTTCACTTTTGTTACGTAAACGAAACTTGGATATGGGAAACATTGACCGCGAAGACATATACAACATTCAACCCGAATGAGGAAAGGTGATTTCATGGCCGTATTTATAAACTGTTCAGCAACAGTCACTGGGAAACATCACTATTCACGACAACCGTGTTACTGAAATTCGGAAACTTATCATGATATCACCAACCATCATTTAGGACGTTTTTATGGCTTGACATGTTCGGGAACATGGTTCGCATTAGCCGAATACCACACAATCGTATGGTTAGGACCCTAATACTGGTAGCCTGTTTCTTACCTCCGTGACTGTGTCTCAAAGCATTGAGTGCGCGTGACCGGAAAAATTTCGTGGTTTTTGCATTTTAGGGCTGGAATTAGTGCTTCAATGCATACCAACCCCATTGGGTGCGTAGTAGGTTTACTCATTGCTTCCCTTGCGGATACCCCCTTTCGACCCTTATTTTCTTCATTTGAAAAAGATGCGGTTGTGGACAAGTTCTATTCTGTATGAATGTGTACCTACAATATCAAACAGCCTCTCAACTTCGATCATAAGGGAAACTGGAAATTCTCATGTTTATATGTGCATTTTGTATAGATGGACATATCCACGGTACCGTCGATGGAAATGTACAGCACAGAGCACACCGCGTAATGCATCCAAGTGGTCTTTGTGGTCGGCCACTAAGAGACTCATGCATAGGTGGACGGTCACATTCGTATTTATTTATCCACCTTTCTATTGGATCGACTGTCGTTGTCAGCAGTTATCGTAAAGACCACCTCGTCTTTTTGAGTGAGTCGTTATCTAAGTAAACCCTGTAACCAAAAGGTATGGAGGGACTGTTGTAAGTCTCGAGGTTGGAAGTCACCAAAATGTTCCCTAATTAATGAAGTGGAAGTGATCTCTAAAGTTCATTAACAACCTAACCAATGTAACTCTTGAATAACTTCGAACAGCTCAGACAGAAGACGTAGATTATATGATGGTATTCATTTTGTGTCCTCATTGGCTAAAAACAAAAAGAGTTTTGAAGTCGTACGGATCCAGATCGAGACATCACTTAAGTAATTGCCACTAGCATCAAATCTGGTGTTTACCTATGTAATGCAGTAGGTAGATCTTTAAAGGTACACGCAAATTTGGACCAGAAGCAAAGCAAAATACAAATGATTGAGGGACCGAAAATTACAACCTGCTACTTAGGACAATGCAAAATATCACAACGCAGAATCATCTAGAGAAGCTAAGGAAGCCAGCAATTCGGAAGTACGCGACGCGAGTGTAACCACCCTATTTATTTATCGTCACCTATATTTGAGTATCAATTGTTGTCTGTACCTTTCTTGTTATAAGCATTTGTATGCACTTAAACATGTGTTGCAACGAGTAAGGATACTGAAGGATACCCCAAAATACTCAAACACAACTCGTGCCACGCGCTTGCTTTCCGCTCCGTTGTATTAGTGTTTCATGTTATCCCTTACACGTTAGTTCCGTGTATATGCAATATCTCTTATTTAATCCGTGTTATTCTTGACCGGTCGTCTCGGTTTGCTTGAATGGTATACTGTTTGAAGTCAATTAACATTTTTGGTGTATTACCTTTTGAGTACACCTAGTGTATAAATATATCGTCTGCATTGTATTCCATTTAATTTTGTTTAATCAATGTGGATGTTAAAGAAGTTATCTCGAAAGTTTCGTCTTCATTATCTTTCATCACGTTGGCAGACCTTGATTGTGGATATTCTTATTCGAAAGTGTGGTTTACCGCGATAGAAACAGACCTTAGCAACCGGCATATAACTGAAGATTGGAAGAAGTTTTCTAAGTTTATTCCATGCATTCTCTACGATGTGCTAAATCTCGTTGACGTTATCTCACTAGGTTCATCAACCGATCGCTAAGTCTGCTAAATAGACTGTACTTAAAGAAATAGAGCCATCCGATAAATCGCAACTAGATAAATTGTTCCACAGATTGCAGTTAAGCGATAAGAAACCAGCAGTTCTTCTTCGAGATATGAAACAGCCAGTTAGCAATGCCCAGTTGTCAGAGTCTCCCGTGAAGAAGTTGTGAGTGTACCGACTTCCTGAGCATACACAAGGACTGAAATCCATGTTGCTCTCAAGTTTGTTGGGTATGCTAGTAGCCTCAGCGGATGCAATACACGGACAATTTCGAGCTGCCACGATCTAGCCAGTAGTTGGACAATTATTTACCCATTATAGCCCTGTGAATAGTTTGCTGGCTACGAAAGATGCCGCAATAGCAGTCCTATGCAAGACCCTTAAAAAACGGCGTACTCACAGTCCATCGGGAGAAAATGCCTAGAAAGAGCAGTTGCGACGTGAACTGACGGTTCCTGGTGTCACTATACCAGGTCACCATCCAAAATTTCTCTGACGCATACCCGATAACCGTCCAGACCAGAAACCAGCGGTGTTTGTTGGCACCACATGAAGTACGGTAAAAATGCTAGATGAGGTCGATCACCATGTAGCTGTCAGGATTATAAACATTTAAGCTAGCAGACCGACACGTTCCAGTGACGACAGCCACAAGCCAGTCGTTTTTCTTTACGGAGGATTTGTCTTCTAGAATGAACTACCCAGACGATGCAAAAGTATAGGTTAGTGTCATCCCGCATTCGGCAACGGATCCGCGATTAGAGTCCGGCAATACACTCCGCCCATTGAAACATTCGGTCGTGGACCGTTGAGTCTAAGTCTTGACCTTCTCCGTGATTTTCGCCGGTTTTTCCTTGTAGCTGATATTCTTCTCCCTATTACTGATGTCGATTTACCCCGACATTTTGACTTGCTAGTTGACGCATGTCGATCGCGTCCAATTGCCACCTCAACAAAACTCGACGTTCGGGATAGGCCGTCATACACGGCTGTGATCAGCCCGATGCTCTCTAATCTTGTAGTTCGTGAGTCTTATGGGAACCATCAATCTGAATCGCTACAGTTGATTCGATCTGCTAACGAACTACTGCGGTGAGGAGCTGTTGTACTATACTACTCACGCTACTGCTATTGAGTAGTGGGGCCAGGGCATATATTTTGACATTGAAGTAGTCGCAAGAAAAGACATCGGAGTGCAGCGTCGCATGAAATGGTTCTTAGTACTTACGGGGAAGTAAAGGAACTGCGTATTGGCTTTTGTGGCAACCATGACGGCCTGGGCCCAAAACCGTGCGCAGAGGTGTGTTTTTGTGTGTTGCCATATTTAAACGCATGACCCATGTGTTGCTTTCCTGAATAAATAACCCTTGCGCCATCCGCGTTCGTGGCACACAACACCACCGGTCGTGACAATCGATGACGTATATCACATCAGTGCCGCTAACGATCCAGAGATAGGACGGCTCCGTCAGTCAAGTGCCTGCAAATAGGATGCGACCCTATTAATTCATCTGAAGGGATGGTCATTTGTGACACTTCATAAAATATCCCTTGCCCGGTTATTCTGTTAGCTTTTTAAAACCAAATTTTTGAACGCTGCACCATGTGTCGGATCCAGGTACACAGTTCACATTCATGTATGCCACCAAACGTTTTGTCTGGTTCACTGTCATTTGCGACATCCACATTTTGTTTAAAGCGTGCATGAGCTGTCAACAATCTAATGTTCGCTGCTACACTCGTTTCCCATTGTTCAGTTTTGTCGCTCCTGAAGAACGTTTTCATCATATACATATTGACCTGATCAGACCCTTGCCAACCTTCAGAAGCATAAGTAATATGTTAACGCACTTGGACCGATTTACATGTTGGCTAGAGGCCATGTCGATTCCAATGTGCTTGTCAAAACCGTCGCACGAGCATTTTTGGAGCGTTCTGCTGTCTCGGTGTAATGACCATTGACTGTGGGCCACATTTTGAATTATCCTTTACATCACATCTCAGTGCGCTAGGATGCAATCGGATTCGCATTACAGTTTACCATTCGGTAGATTAACGTCTTCATCAGTGGCTGAAAAGTTCTCCGCATGTTATCAACAACTCTTCATGGCATGAGGTTCTGCCGTTAGTCATGCTAAGTATCCTAACCACGTTGAAAACCAACCTACATACCAAGCCAGCCCCTTTAGTCCATGAGTACTCGTTACGTTTGTCCAGAGAGCTGGTTACGTCACTCGCAACGGAACGTATCAGCTTCGCCGATTACGGTGAGCGCTTGGCTCGGCATGTGCGACGACCAACCGCACCAAGAAAACAAACGACGTCGACATACGTCGACAGTCAATTTGTTTTCACGTTTTGATTCGCAGCGCTGCTCTGTCGATTTTTGCAGCCACCATGTACCAGTCCATTCAGAACGACCAGATGGTATGATAAAACTTTCATATCGAAGGACAGTGGTAGACACCACGTTAGACCTATCAACAGAGTGGAACCAGTGTTTATCAAAGTATCCGAAAGCTGATGCGCGACTACCAACAACCTTTTCAGTTAATACCGTGCGTGACATTAGCACAGGTTCGACCACGGCTACAACCCCGCCCACACCAACGATGGAAAATCGCCAGAATAGACGTGGTCGGGAGTTGCGCAGGTCCACGTTGATGTCTGTCGCATAGTTTTTTGTTGGATTTTACCACCCACTCCATGTTGGACGGCGTCGATGCGCCGAGTTTTGCCAACCATCAGGTTGTCAAAATAAAAGTGCGAAACCGTTATTTCTGGACCACTGTGAAAGCCGATACCCGGCGAGGTTATCGGTTTTTATCAACGTTCAGTGCACGTTTTAGACAATCTGTATTGATCCTACAACATTTACGTGGGACATAGACAGGGTCGTATTTCATGAGGAGCGCCCACAGTACATGCAGTACCATGTACTGCGCGCAAATCAATATAATTCTTCACTGCGTCAAATTCGACTGGCAATCGACTGTTCTAGTGTTCGCGGCTATCCATGGTTATTAATCTTCCAAGGTATCGACTTCCGATTATCGCTGACACAAACCGTGACAGGAGTCAACTGGGACATTCGTGCTCGTATCAGTGGTTTCGGTCAAGTGAAATACTGTCACATTGAAAAAGTTAACTTACTGAATGACTTTTAGAGAACAGCACCGTCGCAGCTTCATTTATTTGTTATTGATTTTATCTGAGTATCGATTGTAAACTGTACTCTGTTTAACACAAGCACTTGTATGTATTTAACTTGAGTTATAATGTCCAGGGATACGGACGGGTATCTCTGAATATACGTCGGTATCCCGACATTCGTAATGTTTACAGTTAACCGTTACGTTTTGTAATTTATTTCTGTATGTGTCGTATACATCCCTCTACAAACTTCATCTGCACCCTTGTCTCAAAACGTATCACTTTCGAACTTGGCTGGTTACCACAACAATAAACAAGAGTTTCCATGTACCGCCTATCCTTCTCCTCATTTTCGGGTGGATTTCCGATTGATAACTTGATTTCACGATGAGATATTTTAAACACATACGAAGGTTCGCAACAAAGAGATGGGACAAATGGCAATCGGAACCCTAACATGATCAATAGTAAATAAATAGGGTAGCTACAGAGCTACCCTCTAGAAGGCAACCAGAGGGTTAACTTTGAAAATGTAGGTGTGCTTCAGTAGGCCGAAACAGTTGACACGAACATGAAGGTTCCAGTTTACTCCTGCTATACAGCTCACGTCTACGGTCGGTGGGGAGGAATAAGACAACTGAACTTGATTGGGAGTAGATAATTTGAAAGATTACTAATCAGCAGTAAGCAAAAGGATTCGAAAACAGGTCAGTTGTGGTCGATCCAGTGGTATCGTGGTCTTGGCCGCGTCTATTGTGAGTGGTCTTCGCTGAAATCTAAGTTTCCGTGCGTCCCTCGCGACGTACGGACTGGACCTCCCACGTAGAAGATGAATGGTTGAATCACAGTATCTAAAATGTGCAGTGCTCATTAATGGAAAACGATAACCCCATCAGGTATCCGCCCCGACTGTGTTCAAAAAGGTTTTTTGAACAAGCTGCTGGTTGACAGAAACAGTTGCAAGTAAGTCACCTAAAATTAGCTGATCAACATGTAAACCTGTCAACGCACGTTAAGATGCACGTATAACTACTGGACAGTGGCGAGGATGCGGCCAGGTCAACAAGTACGTGATCAAAACGCTCGTCCGGGGCTGCAAAACTACTTAATGGGATACGCATGTGCCGATGAATTTTAGACCACCGACAGTGCATACAGGATGTGGACCAAGTGTGGATGTCAGGGCGGATGACACTGAGTCAGACAAAACTTTAGTGCGGACATCCACTAAATTAACGTTTCTCGGATATGCGCAATAAACGCCAGACACGAAGTAAAAATAAAAATAATTAAGAGAGACCCAACGCGTATAATGTGAGAGTTACAGTAGGTAACGATCGACGCTAAACGACACCGATACGCAAAAATAATAATGAGGTTCATGATGCGACCGTCGAGCGCGCGGGCAAGCCAGCAGTTTGTGGCGCAATTAACACGCACAGGGAGACAAGCAAACAAACAAATAAACGCGGTCGCATCGAACAAACAGATGGCACGCACAGATCCTTACGATCCTATGTATAGTGTGAACTAAGATTTTGGGAAGAATCTTAGACACTGTACTACAAGTAGACCTGAAATATCTTCAGGTCACTACACAGCCCCCCTCCAAAAAGGTACTGCGAACGTAACCTTTTGATCTACGTGAAGACGAACTATGGTCAACCACCCTTAGCCTGGTCCTGTTTATGCCAAACCAGCTTGCTACTGGTAGTGCAATTCCCAAACGTCACCGGCGGAGGAGTACTAACGCTAACAGTTCGTAGCGAGCTCCTACTCGAGTGTCTTCTACTACGGGGTCGAAACGAGTAAAGGAAAACGATCGCGCGCTGAAGTCCCAGGTTGAAGAACACACGGATTGCACGAAGGTGTATTCGAGTTGCGAACTTTGGTCGACCCCGGACGTGAGCCAGCAGACACGGAGGCAAAGCAAGAGGGAGGACTGAGGGCACAGATAAATGGCAAACTCTCCTGACGAGACGCAAAAGACGAGAATGTGAGTCGAATGCATTTTTTAAATATTTCTAAGGTTCTTGAATTTTTTTGTGTTTCGCAGAATATATCGCGAGTTTTCTTGATTTTCTAATGCTAAAACAGGACAAGATATAACAAACACTAGTCCCGTATGAAATGTTTAGTCCAGAGCACCCTATGTAGTGGACAAGTGGATATGCGCTAGACCCTCGTCCACTAACAATTTAATACGCCTTTCCTGAAGATCAATAGAAACACAGTCCCAACAGGCATCGAACTAGAGAAGGCAGTAAGGTTTGGAAACAAGCCGTATATTTCCAGCAATGCTTGGAAATATGGTAAGTAGTTAGCTCTAACCTAGTTTGGGACCAACGGCAACAACCAAGAGGAGAAAGAAAAGAAGCGCGAGATGGGCCACAGTCCACTCGGCGGTACACAAAAGCGCGCCAGGCCAGAAGTACGTGGGACCTTCGAATGTGTTAAACAACGCTCGAGAAGGTTCGGGTTAGACGACCTTGAAGAATAGAATAATAGGTAAGTCGTTAGGAAAAGGACAAGTATTCGCTGGATGCAATTAGTTGCACGACTGAGGAAAGTGGTACTGATTTCATATCAGGTCTCCTGTTGCAGGCGTACACGGAATCATGCGTACAGAACAGACAAGCGGGAAAATACGGTTGCAGCCGATATCCTTAGAGAAGCCACACGATCTCCGGTCACTACGCCTACGACCAGAAACCGTTACGATGGGTGCTGACGTCGTTGGCGAGGCGGTGGCGTCTGTTGATGGCGATCCGCTGGAACCAGGCTGTTCAGGGGGTAGTTATCGGCCTGGCCACGGGATTCAGAGGAGCATTGAGGTGTTCCTCAGCCATCTCACAGTAAGCAGACTGCAAACGATCAGTGCTAACCGTGTCTAGAATACCCCGACGCTGGAGTGCATAGAATCGGCCCTACTGTTAAAGTACTTTGAAGAGACCTTTGTAATGTCATTCGAGAGGGCGTCGTGAGCCATCCACGTGAGCAAACACGTATGTGCATTCATTAGGGACTTTGAGAACAAATACGTTGCGGCATTGTTCCCGTGTGTTAGTTACACGGGGGCGGTGCATATGCGATGCGAGTTGCTTGGCACAGAAAACATCACATCGAACAGCGTCTGCGGCGGACGAGAATTAATCCTCAGGAAAACATAACGGTTTGTCGTAAAGAAGTGCGACGCTGGAAACGTGGAGATCAGTCTTCCGGGTCGCGCGGATGCCGAACAAAACCATTAGCAGGGTTTGTGTCCAACAGATTGCACTGAAGGCGGCGGAAGTTGTTTTTAGCTGTTGATGAAAACGTTCGACCATTTCCGTTACAGCCAGGTGGTACGCAGTAGTGCGAGGACGAAAGCATCCAAGCATTTACAACGTTTCCGCAAGGCAACCGCTTTCAAATTGGGCGCCGCGACCGGTTGTCATCGTAGACGGGCAACCGTGTGATGTTACCCAACGCTCAACGAATGCGTGCGTTACGGTCTCCGGGTACAAGGACGGCCTCTGGCCATCACGTAGAGCGATCTACCGTCGTCAAGACATGAGCAACGCCATTGGAAGGTGCAGAGGACCTACAAAACCGACATGGAAGTGCGTGAGTTAAGTGGTGATCGAAGGATATCGGCTAATCGGGGTCGACGCGTGACGGTGAACCTTAGCTTGTTGACACGGTAAGCAAAATCATGCCCATGTGCGAAGATCCTTTTGTATACCGGGCCAGACGTACCTAACGGAAACAAGTTTGGCCATGACTAGGATGCCCGGATGGGCGATGTCATGTGGTGTAACGAACACGCGATTTCAAACGTTTGAAGGCACGACTGGACGGGAGTGTCCAACGGAAGTGTCGTACAAAATCGTTCCAAGTGACATTGGTAACGGTAAGTCCACGAGGCGCGATTATGTGTGCTGGCAAGATGCGCGGAAATCATTTTCCATATGGTGTGCGTCCGCCATAGCTGATAACTCGGTGGCGGCGTGGCCAACACATGCTGATATGCGTTATAGAGCATAAGCCACAACAACGTCGCTACCACAGACGTGTCGTACGTTCGTTGAAAACTGCAAGGTGAAATCCAGGTGGTGCGTGGCGATTGGAACGATTACGGAAGACAGATACCAGCGGTTTGTGATCGGTGGGAATCACAAACTGGCGACCTGCGAGAGCATAGCGAAAGTGACGAACGGCCGAGTAGATACCCAGTAAATCGCGACCTCAGTTTCTGCTGGCAGCGAGCGTCTGGAGAAAAATGGGAGTGGTCTCCAAAGTTCATCGACAAACTTTTGGGGCGCGGTACAAACAACTGTGCCGGATACGTCTACGAATATCCTGGTGGCGGCATTCGTGTCGAAGTGATGCGGCAAGCCAGAAGTGAGTGTGGCGCAATTGAGACGCATAGGGAGACAAGCATGCAAACAAACAAACGCGGTCGCATTTAACAAACAGACGGCACGCAAATATTTTTTATGATCCTATGTACAATGTGAACTAAGATTTTCAGAATTTTACACATCGTACACCAAGCAGAGAGGAGTTACCTCCAGGTCACTGTAATACCCTTGATGACCGTCGTGACGAATGAAGTTATGTCCCGATGAAACACACTGTGCAACGTTTCAAAAATCTAACGGCGCAAATCCAACGGAATAACCGTGCGAGAGAAATTTTCTGAAGTGTCAAAAATTACCATCCCTTCGGACGAATGCATAAAGACGCCTTCTGGTTTAAAAGAACTTGACCGACAGAGTTGTTCTATCTCCGGATCGTTGACCTGCGCTGTCGTGATCGCTGCAAGATTGGCTCAAATGTCTGCCGTGCTTGTAGAATTGACGCGCGGAAGCATCCGCAACTGGGCGTGTGTTAACGGCTTACGATCTCTTAAGACGATACAACTCCTACCTCCAAGGATATATCGAAAACAACGGATACCGAGATATACCGCTAGTAGTTCCTTTCCGGAAGCACTATATCGCAACTCGGTTTGTTCTAAACGTCTAGAGAAAAAGGCTAGCCGGCACCAGTCATCACCGAGTTGCTGTTTCAGGAACCTTCCAACAGCCACGTCTGATGAATCCACGGATACCGCTAAGGGGGCGGACGGATCGCGGTGCGAGAGCGATGCTATAATGACGATAACTATTTGTAACTTAATAAGGACATTTCGTGAAGCAGCTGTAAACGAAAACGACATTCACCTTGCCTTTGAATAATTCGGTGGGCGGCCATATTGGATGGATACAAGTAGGAATGGAACAGGATAAAAATTAGTTCAGCCATCGGATCGACGAAGTATAAAAGATGTGTGCTCCCAGTAGTCGATTGCCAGTGAGAGGTTCGATCCTACTCGTAGGTATATTGTGGCTTAAGAAGTTCACCAGAGGAATCTAAACGAACACCTAGCTAAGTGTACTGTAGTTGATTCTAGCCTAGCCTGGGACCAACGGCAACAACCAAGAGGAAAAGGAAGAGAAGCACGAGATGGGCCACAGCCCACTCGGCGGCACTCAAAAGCGCGCCAGGAGAAAAGTGCGTGGAACCTTCGAGTGCGTTAAACAACGCTCGAAAAGGGTTCAGTTAAACGACCTTGAAGAATAGAATAATAGATGAGTCGTTAGGAAAAGAGCAAGCATTCGCTGCGTGCAATTAGTTGCACGACTGAAGAAAGTGGCACTGAGTTCATATCAGGCCTCCTATTGCAGGCATACAAAGAATCATGCGTACAGAACAAACAAGCAGGAAAACACGGTTGCAACCGGGATCCTTAGAGAAGCCACACGATCGCTGGTCACTACAGTACTGTCAACCCATGATGCGGCAAACGGGCGAACAATGAACGCAAGTGCACGCAGAGTTCTTCCAGTGATGAGCTAGCGACCAAGATATCCAAGTAAGGGTGAACACCAACCAGCCAACGAAGGTCATCGTGAATAAAAAGCTAGAAATTAAGCGGCGTTAGTAAGACCAAACGGCGTGCGTAAAGATTTGAAAAGTCCGAATGGTGTTATGACTACTGTCTTCGGATTATCCCCGGGGGCTATTGGAATCTGGCTGTAAGCGCATGCCAGGTCGAGTTCGCTGAATATTTGTACTCTGGACAGTATCCGTGAATGAGGACATGGGTAACGACTGGCGCCCATTCGGCGACTACCAGGTATTGAACAAACCATTCTTAATAGCTATTAAGATTGGTTTGCGTTGTTCAGTGCCTGGTAGTCGCCGTATGGGCGCCAGTCTTTAGCCGTTTTTGGGCACCATATGCAATGGCGACCTCCACGGTCTACTGGGCGGACGGATGATGACGATCTGAAACATATGTTCGAACTCGCCTTGAGTAATGTTTAGTTTGTCGAGAGGTAGGCGACATGGGCGACTGTGTAGTGGTGGCCCTGACGTGTCAATGTGATGTGCGTCATCGATTGTCACGACCGGCAATTCGTTAGCACGTCGAATCAACTGTAGCTATTCAGGTTGGAGGTTCCCATAAGGCTCACGAACTACAAGATTAGAGAGCATCGGGCTGATCACAGCCGTGTATGACGGCCTATCCCGAACGTCGAGTTTTGTTGAGGTGGCAATTGGACGCGATCGACATGCGTCAACTAGCAAGTCAAAATGTCGGGGTAAATCGACATCAGTAATAGGGAGAAGAATATCAGCTACAAGGAAAAACCGGCGAAAATCACGGAGAAGGTCAAGACTTAGACTCAACGGTCCACGACCGAATGTTTCAATGGGCGGAGTGTATTGCCGGACTCTAATCGCGGATCCGTTGCCGAATGCGGGATGACACTAACCTATACTTTTGCATCGTCTGGGTAGTTCATTCTAGAAGACAAATCCTCCGTAAAGAAAAACGACTGGCTTGTGGCTGTCGTCACTGGAACGTGTCGGTCTGCTAGCTTAAATGTTTATAATCCTGACAGCTACATGGTGATCGACCTCATCTAGCATTTTTACCGTACTTCATGTGGTGCCAACAAACACCGCTGGTTTCTGGTCTGGACGGTTATCGGGTATGCGTCAGAGAAATTTTGGATGGTGACCTGGTATAGTGACACCAGGAACCGCCAGTTCACGTCGTAACTGAACTCTGTCGTGGCCACATACTCGAATGCATAACTCATGTCACGCGCTTGCTTTCCGTTCCGTTGTACTGTCGTTTCGTCATATCGCTCGTGCGTTGGTCCCATGTATGAGTACCATAAATCCCACTTAATCACTGCGTTACTCTCGACCTGTCGTCTCGGCTGGTTTAATTATACACCAGTGGAACGCACTGTCAGACAAACAAACATGGCCACACGTATCAAGCGGCTTTCCTTACTGATGCACGCACTAATATTTTCGGAAGCAGCTTACACATAGTACACCAAACGTTAATGAGTATTTCCAGGTTACTACAAGCTCAGCGCTGTCAGTAGCTACCATCATAACAACAATTAACCATGGAACACGTTCTACATTCAGAGTCAAACACACGAAATGATGGGTTCGATGAACAGATTGAGTATTCGCGTTAGTGTGCAGCTGTAAGGGCGCATTGTAACAAATCACGGTCGGATGGTCTGTTCGTTACGTTGAATTCCGATTAGTGAGTTGAAAATATCCATCAGTACAGCGAAACTGCTGTCGTCCCGTAAATACAAGGAGCATTAACAGCATCACGGATCATAAAACATCTAGGCGTCGCCACCTAGATATATTCCGAATTGTAACAAATATCTGCGCATACACGCAAAAGCAAGCCTCGGTTTTTACTGAGGTCCGTCATCCCGGTAAAAACATCGATCTTCAGTATCTTCACTCTTTTTGCACCCAGTCAAATGAGGAGGTAGCCCTCAGGTGCGTGTACACTAACTGTCTGAGTCTTTTAAACAAACTACCCGAAATCAGACAGTTGGTGCACGACAACTGTCCTCATATTATTGCTTTAACGGAAACCTGGCTTTCCTCAGACATCAGTGATAACGAACTGCATGGTCTTGGATACTCACCGTACCGAACACTCTTCCCGTGGACGCATGGGAGGCTGTGCTGTCTTTCTAAGCCAGAAGTTGCCAGTACCAACTGTCATAGAAGAATTCTCCTCCCCAGAGAAGTGTGACGGACTCTGCTTTAAATTTCAGCTTCGTAGTCGTAACACGCTCCTCGTCGGTGTTATTTATCGATCGCCGTCGTGCGGCGTATCTGACGACGAGGCCACTCTTGCCTCCCTAGACGATCTCTTGTCTACACAGCGATTCTCCCATCTTCTCATTATGGGTGATTTTAACGCACCCAAACTTAACTATGTAGCTGCTCCTCATGAGCTACCTACACGGTACCGTCCAGGACAGACACCCTCTTTGCTTGATCTTGTTATTACAAATGAGGCTCATTTGGTAGATAGAGTGGTCATCAACCCACCGCTGGGACAAAGTGACCACATGTTACTTGCTTTCGATTTTATCTGTTATTGGTTCCAAAATACCGTAACAAAGACTTCTTTCAGAAACTTCGAGAAAGCTAACTTTGGCGAACTGATGACATTCTTAAGTACACTCAAATTAGTGTCACATTCAGTGAACACCAACTATCTTTCTTTTAAAGATATCATTCAGGAAGCTGATGAGACATTTGTTCCTCGTGAACTGGGG